>JAFBJQ010000755.1:215405-253418 GCA_016785345.1 Trinectes maculatus
TAAATAATGTCATTAAATGACATTAACCACCATCAATCAAAGCCCAGTTACCTGAAGCCAAACACCTTCAGTTGCCACAGCACAGCTTCCTCTCACCCAGCTGTTTTCATTCCCCTGTAATATCGCGAGACTTCCCGCTGCTCCGCCATCTCGGTATCGCGAGAGTAGCCGGGGTGTGGGTGGGAGTGGGGGTGTGGGGGAGACGAGCGGCACGGGGCGGTGACGTCATCGGGACGAGGAGGCGGGGCGAAACGCAGCAACTTTGGATGAACTTCTGATGTGAACAAACCGAGAGGCGGACGGCGGAGTGAACGGACACCGGCCGACGCGCAGGTCAGGAGCCCCGCGGGCTATCTGCCACCAACCCCTGCTCAGAGCACCGGTTCTATCCGCACCGTCTATCACCAGACCGGCGACTGCGTTATTGTAGCTTCGGAAGACGGCGGACATTAGTAAAGGTGAGTGCGCTCTCCACTCGGACACCAACACCGTTAGTTTTTGTGTGTGTCTTTTTTAAACAACCGGCGTTTTTCTTAATGTTTTATTCACCTCTACACGCTGAGTGATTTTAGGTGAATGTGTGGAAAAGTTTAGCTAGCAGCCAGGCAACGTCATGATGTGGCGTTTTCTAATTATTATTATTAGTATTATTTTTTTAAGCTAACACCTGATTCGGTTAACGAGCCCTGCTCCTAGCAAACACTTCGTTAGCTAAACATTCCGGTTTTTTTTTGCTACCTGCTCCCGCCTCGGCTCTTCTCTGTACAAACCACAGTTTTCAATGAAAGCAGCGATTCGCTCCCTAAAGAAACAGGAAACCTTGCTAGATAAGAATCAGATGAAGGTAAACTGCTGTTTATTTCTGTGCCCGCTGGGCTGCTGTGTAATTGGGATGGCTAGCTGCTGCTGCCCGTTCCCCTGGGCTCTCCTGTCCCTCTCCTGTGTCCATCTCTCACTTGTGAACGATGCAGATGTCACATCGACGTGATTTGTTGATGCCCAGATGGGTGTTGTCTCAGCTCTTCACTGCACAGGCATCATGATCATGTCAGTGGGGTGTTTTTTTTCGGTTGTTTTGCAGGACTTGCTAAAAAAGATGTGGATTCAGACAGAAATTGTGTTGGAGAGTTGATAGCTCTTTCTCTCTCTCTCTCTCTCTCTCTCCCTCTCTCTCCCATATCCAGGCTTTTTTGTTTGCAAAATTAAAATCATCATAATCTGCGGCTGATTGAAGAACTTGCAAATGTCAAGTCAAAGCTGAATTTCTGCCCCTAATGCAGTGTCATTAATCAAAATGGCCGTCTGTGCAGGCTCCTCAGATGCGTGCAGTGATTTGTCACTGCTGACTGTTGCATTGATTGAACCGCAGATGGAGTTTGTTGTTGTTTTGAGCAAAAGCACAGTGATGCGTTGGGAGAATTGTAGACAACTTGATTCCATGCAACTTTATTTCATCCGCGCTTGTGTCTGAGCTCTCCTCTGCTCTACTGGGGGTGTTCTGTTGTAAGTGGACCCCCTGGAGCTGCTCTGTATTCCGTTATTGCTGCCATCTCCACCTGTGGAGTCCGTCCTCAGGCTACCAGCTTCAGCCCTTCAGGGGGCTTTGCCGGCACACACACAGAAACAGCCTGCTTCCTCCTGAAAGGACGTGTCAGAGAGATCTCATCTCCATTCACCGGGGCGGCGAGGGTGGGTCACTCTCTCTGTTTGAAACACACCAGCAGCATTAAGCGTGTACCCCCACCACGACCAGTAGTTTAACCGTCTTTGTCTGCTTTGCGTAGGCTGCTGCAGCCATAACGCGTTGGCAGCCAAACACATCTGGGACTAGATCACGGCCGCTGTGTCGCATTTACAATAATAAGAAGTCTATTTTGAAATGGAGTGTGTAGGAGGAAGAGTGCAGTCTCCATCCTACTTGTAGCTGTCGAACCGAATTTGGTGGTGGGTTAAAGAGAGAGGAGAAAAAATGTCAGGGTTGCTGATGGGCAGCTAATAGATTATCAAAGGGCTTTTGGGCTTTGTAGCATCTCTCTGGGTGTTCCTGGATTAAGTTTTGTAGTTGGCTAAAAGCCATCTTTGAAAAGGATCAACTCCTCTTCATCACAAGCACAGCAGGGCATTTTATGTGGAGGCTCGAATTAAGAATTTCCCATGGCCTTAGTTTGTACTTACAAGTAAATTTTTATGTTCAAATGTTTATTAGGTGCGCCGTGATCTGCGCACGATCACGCTAATGTGTACCCTCGGCAACCGAGTCTGGAAACTGAAAAGTCAAGCAAGAGAATTGTAATCTCAGACCGTCCATTTTAGACTTTGTTGATCTATGTGCAACAAATCAGTGAAGGGAGCTGAAAATTCCTGTTTATCTGTCTTCAACCTCCCACACTACCCTCACTATTCCTCCCTCCCTTGCCTGGTGACTTGTTTGCATCGCTTTGCCTGGTCCCCCTCTTTTCTGTCTCACTTATGTCACTGCTTCTTTACTCTCCCACGATTCCCCCCCTCCCGTCTCCCACCACTGACAGTACCTTTTCCTCTCATCTTCCTTCCCTCCTTCCCTCCTGTCATAGAAGCCATGCAAGGATGCTGCCATTATCATCATCTCTGTCCACATACCTCACGTTATCTCTCCTTCTCCCTCAGTCTCCCACTCCCTGTCTCGCCCCCACATCTCAACTTAATGTCTCATTTTCTCATTTCTCCCTCTATGTGCTGGAGACTGGAATGCCAGTTCCCCATGTTTAAGGTCCTGGGGTGGGCTGTCCTCTGAGACATACCAGAGCAACAAATAGACTAGAAGAAAAAGCGTATAGATCACTCTGCAGGGCAGAATGATTTAATAAAACCAGGCTTATTCCTGCAGAGTCCAGCTTGTAGAAATGCTGTGTCCACCACCGTGTAATTTGTCCTTACACCCAAAGGAGGTTTGTAGTTCCCGTAATAGCATGAAAGATTGTTCGTGTTTGTATAAAGCATCGATTCCCTCAGCTCCTCCTTGTTGCACCACTATCACTCTCTCACTCTCACTCTCACTCTAACACACACACACGCACACATGACATCAGACCCGTCTATGAAAGTCCGACTCGCCGTCAGGAAAACCAGGGAAAATGCAGCTCCGTCACAACAAATTCCATAAAGTTTTCACTGTTGTTGACAGGTGGGAAGAACTTGGCATTAACATTGTAGTTTCAGCTTTGTAACTGTCCTTGTTCCTGCCATGGACGTGTAGTTCAGCATGCAGGTTTATTATTTCGTTTATTGGATTTAAAAAAATTATGAATGTTAGCACAAAGGCAGTGGTTTGCTGTAAAAGACAGTTCAAAGTTGTTTTCATGTCATGTTTCTGCTCGCTTCAGGGATTGAGAACTAAAGGATTTAGTGACCAAATAACAGGCAAGTCAATCTGTACTTCTGGCTTGTGGTCAGAGCGGCTCCGACTCGCCAAAACCCTCCTACTCACCCCCCTCGTCTCTCACTCGCACAGTGTCTAAGTCCGTTTCTGTCGTTGTCTTTCTCTTTCATCTAAGTAACTCATCTGCTCTGCTTTATTGTTGTCATCAGTTAAGCCATTGGACAAGTGCCGCCTGAGAAAGAAAAATTCATAACAACGCTGTTAATTCATGAGGTTAATTAAGAACGTCTGTCCGTTTTGCCAACAGACAGCCAAACCCAGCGAGTATATTCAAATAGTTAACAGAGAAACAGTATTCCTGAAGACCCCAAGCGGAGCCTCTACAGAAAGCCTGGGTTAGGGTTAGTCTGTATACTCTGACACATTGGCAGTGCAAGCCGGCATATTGTTTTCACTTGACAAACAGCGTTTGCGGCACTTTTCTCTGATATGTGAAATTGCATATCTCTTTTGATCCGTGGCCTTTTGCAGAGGATAAATCAGAAACCCTGTTGAGGCTTTTCTCTTGGCGATGTCGGGGCTTTTTTATAGACCCAGAGAGGACAGAAGAAAAAGCAGTTACTTTTAGCCATTTAATTTGAGGTGAAGGCACTTAGAAGCTAAATTTTCCGTGCCTCCGACTGCCTTCGCTTTGTATGTTTTCTACTCTCTGTCTGGCAAAAGAACTTCCTAATTAGAGAGGATTATAGAGCATGAAAGCTGTGTGGGTAACAAATAAAGCTTGAGTTTCGGTTGTGACAGATAAGCAGAAAAATCTATATAAATATCATGAAACAATGATGCGAGCTAATCCGTGCAGAAGTAAACACGGGGAACATACTGTACAGATGGAGACAGCGAGTGAGAGAGAACAGCCATGATATTATAGGAACAATTCTTAGATGCTGTCAGCAGCAGGAGTATTATTGTAACGGCACAAGACAGGGAGAACAATCAAAACCAGATAACAGCATTAACGGGGAAAACCAATACAATGCATATGGCTAGTTTGAATAAAATCAAGAGGTGCTGAGGGAATTGCGCTTATTATTTTAGTTGAGATATCATTGAAAGGTTGACTCTTTGGATTAGGCTCAAGCAAGAAAGCATAAACGCCATGGGATATTGTTGTGAAACCTTAAATTTTACCCCAATTAAATGCTTCTTTAGACACATCCTGTCAAACACATCTCTGTTTACTCCTTCATTTAGCCCTCATCTCGACACTGCTCAGGTTGTAGATCAAAATGTAAACGTTTTCAATTATAAGAAACTAAGTTTTTGCAAGAAAATAATTTAGGATTGTTGTGCACGGTATTAGTTGTGTTTTCTGACATAGCAAGCCAAAAATGCTACTGATTGGTTCAGTCATACCCGTTAAGTGTATGTCATTCTGTTAACTTTATATCTGTCAAATAAAAACCAAAACCATGTTACACCACTTTGCTTGCACCTTCACAGTGAGTAATCAGCTGAACAAATACTGCAGAAATCTGGCAATACCTGCAAAGCAGATGTTTTCATACAAAGTGAATTACGATGGTGTGACTCAATATCCTGCCTCAAACATATGAAATTGATCGTTCTCTAAAGACGCAGTCAAACCATCCTCTCGTCAACTCTGAGATGACACAGAAAGAATGTGAATGAGTGTGAGACATGTACAGGAGCACTGCTGCGATTCCCACCAACTGCCTTGCCATCTGTTTCCAAATTCCTGTCGTGCTAGATGACTAAAATGATGTTGCCACCGTTGGCTGCCCGGGCTAGTGTTAGCGATAGTAGTGGGTTCCTCATCTTGTAGGATTTGTCAATTGCTGCTGTGTCTCCGGTGCCATTATGGGAAAGGTTCATGTGAGTGTGGAACTGCAACCTTAATTTGTCAGGAAATTGCACTCAAGATGGGATTTGATTGAATTTTTCATTCCTCTTATTCTGTGTTAAGGTATTAACCCCAGTGTTTCCTTGTAGAACTGTTTGCACCATTATTTGTTCTTGCTTGCTCGCACTATTGGTCCTAAGTTTTTACCTTAGTGTGCATGTAAATGTATGTATAGGTTCTCCCATCAGTGTAGCCTAAAATTTAGGCTCTGCATTGGTTTTGGGCTTTAAGGCTAAAGCTTAAAAAAATGCAACTTCCTTAATCAGCCTCTGTTTTCTCACATGCCGCTGTTGGGAAACCACTGATGACGATCACTCAAGTAGAGGAAACAGAGGCACGGGATTAAAGGAAGACATATCCATTGTTCATCACGGCTGGATGGAGGCCCCTCTCTGATCCTACTGCTTGAAGTTGAGAAACCTGCCGTCTCTCTGCGGTAAGCTGTGTTGTTTTTTTAATCAATACAGTCCACACTTTACGCTGCATGTGACAGTGGGCAAACCTTGAAACAGCTTCTGTTTTTATGTGATGAAAAGACACATAAAATTTGTTGTCCTCCTCTTTGTCTTACCACACATCGCAGATCTGGCACATCTGACAGAAAAAAAATCTGGCTATAAATAGCATGTAGTGTTACTCCTACATAGCTGTTCACCAGTGAAATACAAAAAGGAAACGTATAATTGTACATTAAAGAAAAGTGTCTATATTTGGCAAACACTCAAGTCAATGGAAAGCAGTCAAATAAATGCATATCAGTGGTATCTTTAGCTGTCTAAAAATGCGAAACGAAGCTCCAGCACTCATTCACTGTGCCAAAGAGGAAAGATCCTCATAATGAAAGACATCTTGTTTAGGTCTGTGGTTTCCAAGGAGGTCCTCAGTGGTGCCAGGGGTGGTAAACACATAAATTCATCTTGATTTACTGAAAGCAGCAGCAGCTTTTGGCTGAACCCACAACAGTCTTCCTGCTTTGCAGATCCATGTACTGACATAAAGCCAGAGATTCTGCTGATCATGGTGAATTCCTCACTAACACATATTATATTTATTTATGTATAGATAATAATTACTTTCATTTCAAACAACTCATTTCATTTCATTTTGAATTTAATATAAATATAAACTAATATAATAAACACTGACAATATTAAATACTGTTTGGTCATTTTAAAAGGCCAAAAACTTTGATTTAGAAAGGTTTAGAAATTGGAACCAGTTCATTTTTGCCTGATTTAGTAATCAGTGACATGGTTTTGGTGGTAATTGTCTTTAGTTTGATCCCTCTTAAACCGACAGCCATAAATTTGGCTAGAAAACTCAGGGACTGAGATGGACACAAAGACAATTTTCCTTTTAAAACCCAGAGAAATTAGGTCACATTGCCCAGGCACAAAGCATCTGGCTTGCAGGTGGTGGAAGCAGAAACCAAAACAGGAAGTTGGCCTGTCATGATCTGGAGTGATCCCTGCAACCTCTCTGCTCTCTCTGCTCATCCAAGGAGGGGAGTGTTTTGGCATTTATGTTGCTGGCTTTGCGGGCCAGGTATCTTCTGTTGCTTTTAATAGATTTCAGGTTCATTCCTTTGCATCGACCAAATGCTTGGTAGAAGTGCATCAGCCTCTCACTCGGGTCATTACGTCGCGCCATAGCAGAGCTGTTGGTGGAACAATGACACACATCATTTTTCAACTTCATCTATGTTCAGCATACTGAACAACAATGAAATCTGCATGCCCTGTTTCTCAGCCCCCACCCCTTACTCATTGTATGTATGTGTGTATGTCACCATCACTGAGGTGTGTATTTACCATTTGGTTTACAGAGGTTCTTTCAATATTTACTCAGGGTGGAACTGGTTAATGATTATTTAGACAGGCAGGATTGGATGTGTTGCCGTACACACTGGGACATTTGTGTGACACCAGCGGGCTTTGTTATTGGTGTCAGTTCGTCAATGCAGTCCTAACTAAGTAACTTGCAGATGTTGTTGCCATCTATAATTTTTGTTTTCACAAAGACTGTGATTGACAACAGCTGATATCGTTGATACCGACACTATCAGTAACCTTCAGTCTATCAGAAAACACTCTTGCCTCAGGAAACGAGTGACAATGACCTCTGCTGTCAAAAAGAGTTTCCGATGCCTCTGCTTCCCTCCCTGACATCACAGGCTGCTGCCGCCGCCTTGTTACCCAGTCACTCAAATTGAGTGGGCTGCTCTGTGGCACTAGAGCGCTTTAAATGGTCATCGGAGGCCATTTACCGAATAGCACTTTGATCCATTCCAGTGATATTCTGACAACCCTTAGCGAAAGCCTCTGTTGGGTCTCTCCAGCTGTGAGGAGGGAGGTTTGATGTGTCACTTTAGGATATGACATGAATGAGTTTACAAACTGCTGGTTTGAAAACTTAGAGGGAAGGTTGACTTCCCTGGCTGTACTTTTTAAGGACAAGGACCAGTTTAGAAGCAAAGTTTCTAAGAGTGCTCTTGGGGTTGTTTATGAAGTGATTGCCTGAAGCCCTTAAACATCTCTTAAAGCACTGGAGGGGTAAATGTCCTCAGTTGGGTGGAGGTTAAAATAAAGGCACATTGCTCAAAGTGCCTCCCATATTTTCTGTACTTATTGTCTCATCATTGACAAACTTGTTTGAGCTTGTCAGGGGGGACACTCCTGCTCTATGAATTTAAATGCATCAAATTTTGTGTCTGTGTGTAGGATGATGTTGATAATTGTGAGAAGCCAGGTGCACAGATATAATGGGATGTCAGATCACTTGAATTGTATCATTGTCCTTGGACATCACAGCCTGTACCCAAGATGAGAAGCGTATCTAAAGGGTTGTAGCTCAAAGCACCACTGGGTATCGTTGCTTCCTGATATGAGATTCAATAAGCTAATGTTGCCAGGCAACGGCTGCAATTCCACATTTGGCAACTATTGCTTAGTAACAAAATTTTTTCTCCAAGAAGTAAAGGCAAAATCACCGGTGGGATCAATGATGGATAGAGCCTTGAAATTTAATAAGACATTTTTAGGAATTTAGAGCATAATATGGAATGTTGAGCCAAATAATATTGTTGGTCAGCTAAACACGAGACACTTAATTCATGAACAGTTTTTTTTCCTGTTTTCCAAAGCTCAGTCCTCCACAAATATCCCCACAGGTTGTGTCAGTAGTGAAGCACTCTCGTCTCACAATGCACCTCTGCTTGCAAAAAGCCAATAGTGCACTAGTGGGAGGCAGAGTAGGAGGAGAGGGGTGGTGTGAACAGAGCCTGCGGGGGTGGCGCTGAGTTACATAATATCAGATGAACCCAGCTGTGCTATCCTGTTTAGTCCATGGGTGACGTGGTGCCAGGCAGGCTGACTGTTGTGTCCACCTGCGCTCATCAGAGTAGGTTTAGGATCAGGGAACAGACTGATCACATGAACGGTAACGGGCAGAAACTGCATCGCCATCATCTCTCTACGAGCACCGCGTTGCTATGGCAGCACAGTTGTTGTGTTATTAGAAACCTTGGAGTGTAATGATAATGCAGGGTTCTAACAATGGTAATTAGAAGCCATTTTTCTTTCTTTTCTTTTTTAAACTAAAGCATCTGCTTGTCCTCACAACCAATCTTAAGTGGAGCAGTGCGCTAAAAATCCTTTCATCACTCTGCAAGAAGGATAACTACTTGTAGCGTTAAACAAAAAGGGAATAAAATATTTGCCTCTCAGGAAGTGATCTGTCACCCGACTAGTAAGTATCAAGTAAGCATTGGTTTGAGTTAGGTGTGTCCCAATTCCGATGCAGGTATTGGCAAGTACTCAAACCTAAGTACTTGTATTGGTACTTGGTCTGGGAAAAAGGGGGACATCCCTAGTTTGATTTAGTAAAAGCTTAGATTTACTAAAAAAAAACATGGTGCTGTGTTATAGGCTTAATGGGCAAAAACAAAAAGTGTAGAGAAAAAATACTTTAGTTCAGTGTAGGTGTTTTAGTGATAGAGGAAGATGGACCTGAAGAAGATCCAACCCCCACATATAAATGTTTTTGTTTTGACCTTTTCTTTGGTTATGAGCTAAAGGGCTGAGGGCAGTATTCATTGGCCTTTGCCCCTGAGGGGGGTTACAAAGCCTCATGCCTGTCAAAGTGTCACAGGGATAGCTGTCTGCAGCCGTGTCCTTCTCTGCTGCCATTCTTTATACCAGTGATTACCCAGAAACCCCTGCACACAGTTTCTCATGGTCATCAAACATGCACTTGTCTGTCTGTCTCCTCTTCTTGTGACTGACGTCCTCACATTCTTTGCCTCTCCGCTGGATTAGGCCTTATCAATACAAATGCAGATTTTCTGCCTCAGTGATTCCCTATCATGTTTCTAAGAATTGTTTCCTATATGTAAAGTGTTAGAGTGTTATAGGGCTAATAACAAAACGAGATGCCTTACTCATGATTTGATTTATGAAGACCAATCTGTCTTTTATGCTGTGAAAAGTTTATCTGTTAACTTGAGCTGCCTATGCTTGTCAGACAATGGCTTTGGCTTTGCCTGTTAATAGTGCTTGGGACCGTGACTGGTGCTTTGAGATTATTTTGTATGTCAGCTAATTGCTTTAAGCACTGGGTTTGTGTCTTCAGATGTCAGGATTAAAAGCATTAGCACACACTTTCCTCTCTCCCTCTTGGATTTAAGTCTGCACTACACCAGCAGTTCTTCTCCTTACCTTGTTTACAAGATGTTATATCTTGTATTGTTGGTAATTTGCACACATTTCTGGACGGATCTGATTTACATTTCTTCTCCCATTCAATAACAAATTTGCAGAAGGATTAATTATATTTGATTTGAGTCAAAATAGTAGATAGGAAATCAATAAGAAAGAGCAAAAGGGACACGTAGTTAGAGTCATTTTTCAAATGTGACTGGCCATCAATTATACTTGATCTAATACTATGCATGAATATCAACAAATAAAAAAAGTAAAGAATGTGCTTATTCAACCCACAGTCACCATGGAGACATATTGTCAGGGGAAGAAAAGAGGCACGAGTCTTCATGGTGACTTAGCTGTTCCATGGTTACCCCTGCTACTGCTGTTGTTTATAGTATGAACAAAAAGAAAAAGAAAAGGCTGAGAGAGGTAACTTAAGAAAAAGCACATTTTTCTTGTCATGCTGTTGTGGGCTGGCGTTTATGAGCTTTGAGGCTGGGGATATGGTAGCTGTGATTTATAGCTTTCATTATTAAGCTTTTACCACACTGTTCATTCCCGATGGAGACCACACTGACCTGTACAGACACACAACAGAGATACACACTTGTGGGGGGTTGCAGTTTGCCAAGTTGCAGCTAGACTGGTACTAAACAGGTTAAAGGTTTTTAAAGTGAAGCTTTGACCAAACAAATGAAATGTTAATGCAGCCCTATGAAGGTAATGTGCAGACACGGCAGTGCACACACACACACACACACACACACACACACACACACACACACACACACTAATGCTCACATTTCCCTGGCTACCTGAATCTTTGATATTTGTGCTTTCGCTGTCTTCACTGAAGTGCAGACATGTAGCAGACTGGAGAAGGAGGTTTTTCCAGTTGAACTTGTGAACTCTGGTCCAGACTGTGCACTTCTCTTCGTCTTTGTGGTCTTCTGTGTCTCACTTCAGTTTCTCATATTCTTTTTCCTGGAGAGTGCCCTATGACCATAAACCCCTCGTTTGACTCATATTTTGCACGTTATACGTTCTCTTCTTTCTCTCTCTACTTCACTTTCCTCCCTCTCTCTCTCTCAGTCCATTACTTGTCGACTTCTGTTGTGGTGTGATTTACAGTCGCAGGAGAAGATCTGCAATTTCAGCCACGCTTTCCTTCCTTGCCACATTTTCTCTCTTCCCGTCTGTGCACCAATGATTCCTAGGCTTTTTTGTGCACATGCATACTTTCTCTTTTTTCCTTTGTTTTTTCCTTAGGTGTTTTTTGTCACAATGATGCTTTGATGAAATGCCGTTTAAAAATACTGCTGTGACACTCACCATTTCAAATATACACAAAGCAACATGGAAACTTGCATGTAAACATAGGCACCTAGTTATGGAGGCAATGTTAGTATGTCAGAGGCGTTTGTGGCTGCTGGGTGAACTCCTTGTGGCAAGTCTGGAGCTACGCAAATAGCTTGGCTCGTCAAAGACCGCTGACCGTCAATGCAGGCACACACACACACACACACACACTTACACACCAGGTTTTGCAGAATAGCAGCAACCGCAGCTAAAAGCTGGCCTAATCCATGCTTCATTCTGAAGAAGGCTTAACTGACAAATAGATTTGACACAGCGCCGCCGCCAGCCTGGATCCCTGTTTTCCACAGGGTTGAAGAGTGCGGGAGAGGAAAACTGAGGCTTATGTCCCCGTGACCAAGAAATGTGAAAAGCAGGCAGCCGAGACTTGATGATAGTGAACTGTGGCCGTAACAGTGAAGATGGGTTTAGAATGGACAGAAAGTGAGGATAGGTGGCAAAGGAACAAAGCTGCTTATGCTGGCTGGTAGTGGTTTCGAAATGTCTTTGAAATGAAATCCACAGAGAATACGATGTACCGTGATTCTCTCTATGTTCTCCAAGAAGCAGCAAACAACTTCAACTTCTTTATTCTGTATGCTCCTTGGCTCATTTTATGTCACGGCCTACCTCGCACTTAATTGGCTCAGTTTTATGACAGAATTCTCTGTTAGCGTGGGTCTGAGGTTGGTATTTTTATGGGCCTTTAAAGAAGTGTTGATTTTACATTACGATGGTGCATGTGACAGCGTTTTGGTGAAATTACAACACTCTTGGCCAGACTGACAACCGTACAGGCCAAAATAAATTAGTAGGATGTGATAAAAATGCCGAACTTATTGCTATTTCTACAAACATTTTTTTGACATCTGCTATAAAAATGGCCAGTCATGAGATTCAGTGTCTATTGTGAATCTCTGCTAAACTACCTCCTTTGCTTAGTCTCCTTTTTACTGATAAGCAATGCGTTTGTTGACCTCTTAACTCTGAGTCAACTCTGAGCCACATGTGAGCTGTTAAGTTCACAGCTACTCAAGAAACCTTTGCAGTCTAGTGTCCAATTACTTTTGAGCCCCTGCAATGTGGGCTGTATGTGTTGAAAAGGGCTATACATCCCACACAGTTCTTTCACTATTGATTACACCGACTCTGAGAAAAAAAAAGATGTGTAACTGAAATAATGCTTACAGTCTTGACTGTACATTATGCCGGGTCAGAGTGCTAACTAGAGCTCCAGTCATTTACTAATCCACAACGAAAACACATTATTTACTGTATATTTTCTGTAGAAGCTATTGAACTGAGCACATAGTGCCACAAGCAGGACAAGAGAAGACAAGACTGATAATAAGAATAATTTTCATCTTGTCTTTGAATACGAGCAAAAAATTGGGATGAAATCCCAAATTGCTTCCAGTATGGTTCCCAATAGGGATTTGGTTCTCATTTAAATGGAGCCATGGCCATCAGTAGCTGACTGGGAAAATAACTAGCTCCAAAAGTTGTCCTTTGCGTTCTTGTGTGTCCTGCCAGACATCTGGACATTGTCTGTTTTACAACTTGCAACTTGAGCTAATGCGCTCTCTGAATCCAGTATACCACAGCATGATTTGTACTGTCAAGCTGTCTCCTAGAAAATCTTGCCAAAGTATACATTCCTCCTAATCACAACCCTTTTCTTTGTCATATTGGATTATTTGTTATAACCAAGGCAATGTGTCTTTTGAGTTGTTTACTTGTATAGAATGTTTTGAGATCGATTTCAAATTAATACCTAATTTAATCAGTTTGTAATGATATTTAAATCCAAGCTAAAGTGAGGTAATTGTCAGTGTCTTTATATACATTATAACTTCATTTCCATTATACTGTATATCAACTTCTATCTGCAACCCCTAAGATTATGTCTTCTATATTTCCGCCCCCTCATATCACATAGATTACAGATGATGCTTTGTCTGGATTATCATGATTGGTTTCTCTGATCTGCTTCAATCCTTTTGTCAGTCACAGTATTGAACACGGTATCACATTGCATCATATTGAATTTCATATTGACTGCTCAGGTGTCATATGAAACCACTTTAAAATTTTGAGAAATGGAGCTTGCTTGAATAGACATATCTTATTGATCCACAAGGGGAAACTATTAATAATATGGATTTTTGGATAAATAGATAAATATCTTTGAGACTCTGGCCTTGTTAAACCTAAGTTACACAGTGCAGTAGCTGTCACCACCAGCATCCAATTGGATAACTCATAAAGGGTTGTCCAATGCTATGTAAGCCAAGTCAGATGAATGTATCATCATCCCAGTCTGAAAAGTAGTTAAAATTCATGTGCTCTTTTTTGTCCCTGGTGCTTTGACCAGGTGCTAATGAAGATTGCTAAACTAGGCTATACTACAAATGAACTCCTGTAGATTATGATTTCAGTGTAATAAGAAAGGCAGATAGTGATGTTGTTTACTGAGCAACTGTGTGTGCATGTGCTCCAGTTTGCCTAGAGTAGAAGGTTCCCTCCAGACTGACATTGGCAAACCATTAGCAGACCTCATTAAGCTGAAAGCCAGTATGCAAAAACACACTACAGAGAGGTCCAAGGTTCAGGTCAGCAGTCTGAACTAATAGTCTGTGGTAAGCAAATTTAACAATGAAGCTGACTAGTCTCGGTCAAGGAGATACAAACAAGTTTGGAAAAAAATGCACTTGTATGTCGATTTCTTAAGTGGAATATAAAGGTGCGTTTGTAGTTTGTTATGATAGGTACTTAGAAATTAAAATAATGCAGCATTTTCTTTTTTTAAATGGGAGTCAGTTCTAGATTTGGGACGGAAGCAAAATGTTTAAGTTGGTAGTCACGTGTAAAATTGACAAACCTCGTCAAATCGAGTGATTTCATGGGGCCACACAGATAGAACTTTAGACCAGTGTCTCTGCAGTCTGCAGAGCCGCTGCCTGTCTCAATCCTGCAGGAAATCCAGCCAGCCTCCACAGGGAGGAAATTAAAGACATGTGTGCTGCAACTGCAAAATGACTTGACTGAACTGTGAATACAGTGGACGCTGCACCCTGGATAACCTTTGTAACCAACTGTACAAGCTGCCTTTTTAATAATATGATATTCATACACCCTAGGTCCTTAAAGGTGATGCTGAAGCCATTATTTAGAATTGCGCAGTTATTCAAACAATTAATCGACTGCTTTGATAATTGACTCATTCTATGAATCACCTTTCAAGCACAAGAGATAATTAGGAGTATAGTCAATATTGAAAATAATCGGTTTGCAATTTTATTCATGTTAATTTCCAAAGAATAGAATAGAATAGAATAGAATAGAATAGCATAGCAATACCTGTGAATTAACATAACGTGTAATATTCAGGATTAATCTGAATTGAGATAAAAAGTGAGTGGGCATGCCCTTATGTACATATGAGAGCAAAACATCATGTTTTGTTCCTGTAAATGCTTTGCTTCTCTCTGTATTTCTTTCCCTCTCACTTCTTTTTTCTTTCACTCTCACCTCCTCCAGCAATGTTGTTCTCCTCCCCTCCCACACACTAGCGACACACACGCACACTCACACTCATAGACACAGACACTACTATATTCACACGACTACAAGGGAGAAAGGGAGAGAGGGGGAGAAAGGAATGAGAGATGGCGGGGAGAGTGAAAGAAAAACACACCAGGGAAGTGTGACGGAGATCTAAATAGAAACTGGAAGGATGGAATATAATGAGATTAAGTAAGACATCAAAAAGAAACCCTGTTAAAAATATTCAGTGTTTGAGAGTTTTTTTTCGCTTAGAAGCTACCAGTAACGCTAGTGGTCAATACAGTCTCTGAATATCTTATTTTTAGAGCCAAAAAGATTATGCAAGCCAGGTTTTAATTGTCCTCAATTAACCTGTTGCTGTAAAAAAGACACTTTGAAGCTTCATTTATTTATCAGTTACTTTAAAAGTGCTGTAATAGAAATATGTTCCAATAACAGAATACAGCCTTTCTACTGTAGGTTTTGTTCAGACCGTAGTAAATACTGCACAACCCTGATAAGGAGTCACTGGTTTTATCAGAGGCACAAATGTGTTTGTATTCACAGATTTTGTGATTTTAGGTCTAATGGACTATCATCATGGACACTTCTCCTAGTTTTCCTTATGCCGTTTGTCTATGATTTGAGAAGAATGGATGCATTGAAGGATGGATATACGAGTACGAAGGCATAGTACACTCTCTGCATCCGTCTCTCTTCCCACTTTCAGTCGCAGCATCTCATCTCCGCCCACGTGCTCTCACATTGAGTGAGGAATCAATCCTTCTCACTTCGATTATCTCTCCCCATCTATCTCCGTGTCCCTCTCCCTCTGCCACTTCATTCTGGCCATTCTGTACCAATGAACTTGTCGTAGGCACAAATGAGCATGTATCGTGTATCTCCAGTCCTGCGACGATGTTACCACGTCCTCATTAGGTCTATACTTGTGGCCTCCCTTATCTTGCTTCATCCCTTTCCCCCTATAATTGGACAGAACCCTCTGCCTACCTGTCACTAGGAGCCCCCGTACAAATGCTTCAATTTATTCTTCACTGCCACAGTGTTTATTAGCAGTGTGTAGGTTTTGACAGCGGCCCCTGTATAACCGTGGGTCATTGGTGTCTGGTGTTGGTTTCAGTAAAAGGTTGTATTCTGGTAAGTCGTGTCTTATTCAAATGAATATCCTCAGCTTTGCATCATAAATGCAATTATGCATTTACAAAGACCAAATCATCCAGCAAATAAACATTACAGAGAACATTTAAAAAAACTTGACATTTTATGTATGGCAAAATCAAGCTATCATTATAGAAAGAAATTGTGGGTGAACCACAGCTAAATGTTTCTTTATTGCGATTTCTAAAAACACTCAACTGTTGATTAGATTTCATTAGAATGTCTTTCTTTTTGGAAATTAAGCGTGCTTTATTTTTCAAATTAGACTTAGCATTAAAGATCCTATCTGTGCAGTGCCAGTTTCATTCTGCTTCAAAAGAAAAAGAACTGGGTGAATTGCTGTACACTTGTTTTCGTTTCATTTGTACTATTGTTAGAGCTAGTGTTTTACAAGATTATTTGATTACTTGTGTCCTCTAATATGTAGGCTCTAAGTGTGTGTGTGTGTGTGTGTGTGTGTGTGTGCGTGCGTGCGTAATCAATTTATTATGTTTAAGCCATTTGAACACAGAGAAACAGGCAGGTGAATGTCTATTGCGGCAACAATATGTACAAAATAAAAACAAAACAAAACTGGTGGTATGGAAATGTAACTAAATTAACCTTAATCAAACTCTTTCTGAGTTGTTGGTAGTATAATGTTCTAATAGTGGCGACTGCATGTGTTATAAAAACAGCAGAGTAGCGTTAACACCCCCCACCACTCGAGTAGATAATCTGTTGTTTATTGAGGTGTTGCAGAACTGTTTTTTATTTTAGGTGTTTTTATTTTTTTTCTTGGAAGAACTCTCTCACCCAGACTTCTGTTCTAGAGTGTAACTGACTCGACCAATCCCTGTTCAACCTGTCACTTCCTGAGGGGAAACAGGAAATGGCTGAGATGTATTTCCTGCTGGAATGTGAGACTGCAGCATAGGCTGGCACAGCCACGGATCAAAAAGAAACAGGAAGGAAATCGGGTTTCCTTACTATTTATTCACTGCAATTAACAGCCACCTGTATTTAACTTTTACTTGAAGGACACAACTTCGAAGCTGTCATGCCTCTTTATCTTATCCTTATTATGTATATAGGATATAACATATTGACATAGTTATCTGTCATGCTTTTTACTGTTGCAGGTCTCTGAGAGCTAGCAAACACAGTTACATTGGCAGTGTCTAATATTTTATAGCTTATTGGAGACGATGCCACATAAGGTTTTGAATAATAAAATTGTGTAGTGTGACGACAAGAATGAGTGCTCATGTGGGAATCTGTTGAATTACGCCACAGCTTCATTCAGATTTTCCTTAGTTGTCATTTCTCTTTGTCTGTCTGTCTGCCTGTCTGTCCTCGTTCTTCCTCTGACATAAAACCTACACACAGAGGCTGTGACTGAAATCGCTGTGCTTCTTTCATTCTTTCTCCTTCGTACTCCTGAGTGTACTGCAGTGCTGCTCATGCTCACGGTTGCCCACGCAGTGCAGCGCCATTTTGGGAATCTGCAGTTCTTGTCTGATGGCTGTAATCCATGTTTTTTGTCTGCAGCTCAATATGTCAACTCTGCCTTCCCATTTACTCTGGGTATTTAATGAATATACATTCAAATATACTATATTACCAGCTATTAGTGAACCCTGTGTTAAAAAAAGGAATTAACTTGCTGTTTATTTACTTCTCTCTCTCTCAGTGTTGTGTACCCACATTTGCTTTGGATATATGGATATTTGCCTCTCCATATTCTTTTGCAACGTCCTTACCTCACATTCTTCTTTCATCTCCCTCCAGTACACCAGCCTGCAGCCACCATGTTAATTACACCACGATTCTTTTTCTCTATTATTCACCACTCTGCTATTTCTGTCACCCGCTCTGCTGTGCCTGCTTTTTGCATTTTTCTGGTCTGCAGTGGCTGCTGATATGAGGAGGGGGTGTGCACTGGTGCCCGATTCAACAACAAATGGCTGTTTAGTGTCATCTGATTGGCACAGATTAGAGGGCTCTTGTTGGTGGTGCGGAGGTGGCTCTTGCAGAGGACCAGGCAGCTTCATTGCTGCTGTCTGAGCACAGCTGACTGAGCCATCCACCCAGAATGTGTTTGAGTATTTTCATGACAAAAACACAATAAATAAATAAATAAATTGTGACTTTCAGAATCTCATCGTTTGGCTGGTAAATCAGAATGTGTGTATTAATATGCACGTCGTGAACAAATACACATACACACACACACACTCACACACAGAGCTTCTGTGACAAATCCCTCTGAATCTGATGAGCCTGAACGACGCCCTTCAAGCATGATGCCTGCAGCTTGGCGAGTTTCAGCTGCTTATTTTTAGGCACCAGAGTGCAATGGTAAATGGATTGGAACCTCTCAGATAGGGCTCCCACCCAGTCTCTGTGTGCCTGAGTGCATGTATGTCTTCTGTTTACTGCTTATTTATTTATTGTCTTATGGAGACAGTAAGATTTGACATGTGAGAGAAGGTGTTTTGGAGTAAATGTCAGAAAGACCAAGGTGGACTTTTTATCAAACACTGGTAGGAAGGTTTTCTCTGAGTCTGATACTTGACATGAAGTAATGCCGGCTTTGTCAGGGACATTATTACAACACGGTATGTTTTTGACAGAATGAATGAGTCAAAATGTGAATTTCATTTGTTGTGACCCCATTTTGGTCGAGAATTTTAGTCTCACAGGACTTGAAATTATGCGTAATTCAGTTCACTGAGCAGCCACCTGTCTGTCTCATGGATGGGTGGACATTCTCAATAGGGTACGCTCAGGGAAATGTCTGTGAGAAAAGAAAGGTTTCAAAAATTCATATACAGTTGTACACAATTATGCGACAGCCGGTCTAGCTATTGTTGCACATGCTCACATATGCAGACATTCCCTTGATAGTTGGGGCCAGGGGAGTTTGGCCCACATAATGCCTGTGCAATTTCACACTCAGTAGGAAAAGACAACAACGGCAAACTTCAGAGCACCCAAAAAGCCCCATTTGATTTCAGTGTGCCGGGGAGGAGACCCCACCCTGTTTTCAGCTCTGTCGAGGGAGCACGAACAGCCAAGCATGCTTATCTTTTCACACAATTACACTTTCACTTTGAAAAGATCCGAGCTGAAACTCTTAACACTTTAGAGTGCCTGCTGCCTGGTAGCTTTCAAATGGAATAATTTAACATTTATTTATTTT
This sequence comes from Trinectes maculatus, assembly GCA_016785345.1. Taxonomy (NCBI): domain Eukaryota; kingdom Metazoa; phylum Chordata; class Actinopteri; order Pleuronectiformes; family Achiridae; genus Trinectes; species Trinectes maculatus. The sequence continues at coordinate 234,653 of JAFBJQ010000755.1, forward strand.
CCTCCTTATCTTGCCTCTTTGTCTTGGCCTGCCATTTCCTCGTTTACACTTGCACAAGCTGGAATGAAAAACCTTCTATTTTGAATGGTGTATAGCATTTAAAAATACAAGGCTGCTTCTGTTGCAGTTGTCACACAAGATGTTTGACATTTAAGCTTTTCATTAACATTTACATATTTGATTTATTTATAATACTAAGTTATTGCTCATTAACTCTGAAAAACCTCACAATGAGTTAAGCTTACATTTATTTATTTTTTTGTTTTAATGCTTTTCCCATCTACAACCACATTAAAACCAACTGGAAACTGCTAGGTGAAAAAAAAATACTGTGATGCAACTTTTTAGATTATCTGGATCATTTTGTGTGAGACCTTTTGTGGGTGTGCACTCAGTGTCTGACTCACACTCTGGATCTTTCCCATGTTTCTGGTTCTTTTTGTTACCTGCGGTGGCCTTGCACACCTATGCCCAGCAGCATCTTGGCAGCAGGTGTTTTAAAGTACATGTTGTCAGAGTTTGAGACTCAAAAGAGTCAGTGTGTCGCTTTTCATGAGTAACTGACATTTACCCACCCGCAGCTCCAGCTCTCCAAGAAGAACAGATTTATTTTTGAATTTAATCTATAAAGGTTCCTTTTAATATTTTTTTATGTTTTTGTGTTCTCCCGCTACTCTTCCTGGAGCTTTTGGCTGGGTGTGAAATTATTTGTGGGCTTGTGAAACCCATTGAAACATCGCTATGTGTTGTCAGGTTTTATAAAAACATGACGTGACTTGACTTGAGTCACCAGTCAGTATGGTAATGATGTCTGTCTGGGGAAACAGGTGTAATATCGCCACAGACAGAACAGTACACGTGACACAAGCTTGTTTTTCTCTGTATTTTTGTCTTTTAAAAAAACTGTGATTCTGTGATTGCACGGTGGTGATTTTCTCTGAACACAGGACTGGGGAAAAAATGAACATTCATTTTCTGCAAGCACAATGTGGGCTGATTAATCAGTGATTTAATCAATCACCAGTTCAATCTGCAGTTGTGTAAAAATAGTAAGAGAAGAAATGGATGATATAGGGGTTCAGTCTTTGCACCAGGCACACGCATACACACGCAATTTGAAGTAGTTTGGATGCCTGATGTAAACATTGCAAAAAGGATGTGTTTTCAATCTAAAACGTAGTTCAAGCTTTTCATGTGTTATTGTAGCCTGTGACTAATTCATTGTTCAGCAGTAGCAGTTAGTTAGTCAGCTCATCTGCTCTGTAATTTTAAGGTGTGTCTAACACAACGTGCTTTGGATCTGATTCATAGTTATATAGTTCCCATGGCACAGCTGTGCTGATTACTAACCCAGACAGGTTTGAAAAAATCTCAAAGAACACAGCAGTTTACATATTTTTAAATCACCATGGCACCACAAGGATAAGACAACAGCATGACAAGGAACTCATTAGTGAATGTGTTCATTAATATACCCTTTCATTGCTCATCGGTGTTTTGATGTCTTGCTTAAGATGCCCCACAGACTCCTATGATACATGAAAGGTTTTAAAATGTTATATGCGTTAATGCAGGTACATGCCATTTTGTTTGGGCAGTGAAATATTTCAGATGCAATACTGAGTTAGTCAGATTCAGTATCAACCAGAGTTCAATTATTTGCATTAATTTTTCTCTGTAGTCAGTTAGATTTTAAACCAGCTCTCCTCTGAATTACAAGAATTGCATCCATAACGTGAAATATTACAAGCGATTTTGTAATATCATGTTAATGGTCCTGGCCTCCATTAAACACAAGATGCAGATGAGTCCCTTTTGTTAACGCTTTCCATTTGACTGCTTCAGCAGAGGGCTGCATTAAGAAGCGACGCTGCATATTTACTTCTGGAATTGACCTCGTTTAGACTCTGCTAAAGGTAACTGAGTATCTGTCAGTGTAATTGGTCCTTTGCGGCTGCAGAGAGGCATTCATTCATTTCAATTCTCCGTCTCCCAGTCTGACACACAGTGTACCGGTAATCCTCTTCCTATCTCCTCCAACTCTCTCTCCTTAGCTCCGTTTTTCCCTAACTCTCTAAAACTCTCATTAAAGAAAACTACCCAGTCCCCTGTGGAGAAAGAGAAGGCACTGTGCAGGTAGCTATTTGGGATGCCCTTATTGGGTATATATACTGGAGGGGAGTACAGTGTTAGCACTGAGCATGCCACTTGTGGATCAAGAGTTTTTATTAGTTTTTAAGGGAAAATTAAATAAGAAAATTGGCCACTGCTTTAATGCTGACATAATTTCATCTAATTCATCTTGAATACACTTACTTAATAAGTTACTTTACTTATCGTTCTTAATGATTGATGAAACCAAATTGTCTCTCATCCTATGTGTTGTAGAAAACTGTGATTTGTTGTTTTATAGATTCTAGTCCAGCCAAAGGCGTTTTACATTGACGTGCCAGTGTTTCACATATGTTTGAAACCAATTTAGATGTTTATGCAGGCATATGTGACAAACCCTCTGATCTATGTTCATCCACGTTCACATGGTTTCAGCTGCACAATCTCTTTTGAGAGAGTATGGAAATTATTGAATTGTTACACACCCAAGACACTGTAACTATACATCTTCTAAAACACCACTTGATACAACCCACGTGACTGCTAGTAAGCTTTGAGCTACAGTATAGTCTTTGTCTTTCTTTGAAATATTACCTCTAACAAAAAGCTGAAAGCTAGCATCTCTTTAGAATATCAAAAATGTTCCCACAATGTACACCTGCTGTATGTGCGTCTTAAAACGGAAATCTGCTAATCAGGCACACTGACGCTCGCCAGCACCTTTGTGTGAAATGGGAAAGACTTTGAGTTTTTTGCCTTTGCGCTTCTGCCTGTTATACTTGAAACACTTCAGTTTCAAAAGCCAGACAGAATCCCAGACTGGGATGTCATGCTGCTTAAACAGATCCACCTCAACAACGTTACAGGAGAGTAGATACTGTGGTGCAATTAGTACCGGCCTGTAGGCTGCAGTGTGCTACTATATAGTACCTCAGATCTTTGTTGTAGGGTACATTATAAAACATTAATACAGAATTCTGCTGTTATATGTTTTTTATTAGAACAAAGTCCTGGTTTTTCTGGATAATCCACATAATGGACAGAGGCAGCCACTGACAGTTAGGTTAGTGGGAAGTGATGGGAAGAAATCAATCGCCCGGTTACCTCTCACACCCTCATACCAACCTATATACACACACATACTCACAGAAACATGCACTCTCCAAGTCCTTATCTCCATGGTGATACAAAGTGTGTTCTGGAAGAGAGAAGTCGTGCACCACTATGGACAAATTAGTAGACATTGTACTGAAGCAAAACTGAACTCTTTCTTCACCTATTTCATTCACAGCTGTGTAAAGTCATAGCCACTGACCTTTTTAACCTAGCAGACTATAAATATTAATGTGCACACAGTATTGTTCTATGTTTCATTTACTGAGCCTGTTGGGGGAATGTGCGTATTGTGTGGGCTGTTTGAACACTGGCTTTTCGACAGATAGGTCAAGATTTATCAACCCCTCAGTGCTCGGAAACATTTGATTTCCTGTGCACATATGGATTTGATGGTGAATGTTCTTTGATTTCTTACATATTTTTACCTCTATTTTGTTACAATAGGTTTATTGTCGGTCGGTGGTCTGGACCTCTTCAGTTCACTTATGGCATGATTCTAAAGGAGACTGTCTTTTAGAGACTTAATCTGTGGAAAATCAACACATTTCTTGCTATCAAGATCTGCAAAAGGTACAGGTTTTACACTGTTTTTTTGAAAATGCATATTTGAAAAGATGTGGTACAATACAGATTCTAGTATTTAATATTCTATGTGTAGCATATTTTACATATATTTACATTTTAAAGAAAACTGATTAAAGATCTGTTCATTGTCACTTTTTCAATATTGCACCCTGTTCCTTTTTTCCCCAGCAGAACGAAATCTGTCCTTGAGACGGTCTCCTCACTTCATTCAGCAGGCATTATGTTGACCCCATTCTAAACCCACCACCACCCCATCCCCACCTTTCCCTCCCATCTCCCCTCCCTGTACCCTTTCCCATCTCCATCATGACCAGTCTGAAGCGTTCTCAGACCGAGCGTTCAGTTGGTGGCTCAGTGCCAGCTACTGATGAATTCTACACCCGCCGCTTGCGACTACCTAATGGAGGGGCACCCCCACCCCGTAGTGAGAGTGCCCACATATCCTCCTCCTCCACCACTGGCACCAACCCTGGTGTCCCCAAGATGGGGGTTCGGGCTCGTGTGGCTGACTGGCCACCAAGGAAAGATGGGGGAGGAGGGGGTGTTTGGCATATTACAGTGGAAACAGACTCACCCAGCTCTACCAACACCACCAGTTCTTCTGGATCAGGAAGTGGAGATAGGGAAAGACTTGGAGGAGGGGGAGGAGGAGGAACAGGAAGTGGAAGTGGTGGTAGTAGTGGCAGTGGAGGTGGAGGTGTGTTAGCTGTCACAGCTCACAGCAATCTGTCAGCTAAGCTGGGTCACCTAATAAGCCCACAGGACTCCTCCATGCTGCGCAACATCCACAACACACTAAAAAACAAGATGCAAAGCAAAGGAAAAGACAATCGCTTTCTTTCACCAGATGGCTATCTGGGCTCACCTCGCAAAGGCATGAGGCGCATTCGGCAGCGCAGTAACAGTGACATAACTATTAGTGAGTTGGACGGGGACAGTAATGAGGGCTGGTCTTTCTCAGGGTGGACACCCATGCATCGTGAGTATGGTAGCACTTCATCCATAGATAAACATGGTGTGTCAGGGGAAAGTTTCTTTGACATGCTAAAGGGATACCAGTCATCTGAGGCCCCTGATCAGCGAAGCCCAGCTCCAGAGAGGTTAACAGAGCTCCTTACTGTGGCCCCCATAAAACAGGCTGCACTTGACTTGCCTGATGGACCGCTGGGTCCAGCCAGAGGTAGTCCCGCCAGTCGGCTGAAGGAAAGAGAGAAGCACTTAAAAAGAAGGTCAAAGTCAGAGACTGGTGGGGAGTCTATATTCCGTAAGCTGCGAAGTGTGAAGGTGGAGGGTGACACCTCAAGGGCTGGCTCTGATGTCGAAGATGGGGGAAAAAGTGATGAAAGTGGCCCACCGCCCAAACCCTGGGTGTGCCAGAAAGGCTTTGCCCATTTTGATGTTCAGTCTCTACTCTTTGACCTCAATGAGGCAATCCAAAGTCGACAGTCTGGGACCAAACGCAAGAATACCACAACTGGTGCCTCAGCCGCTGCTGCCGCGTCTGCCACTTCCTCCCTCTCCTCCAATCAGAGTGGAGCGTATGGTTCACCTTGTGGTTCACAGGAGGAGCTGAGCAAGGAGGGGGCTGGTGGTGGGCACGGTACTAACCCTGCCCTGGATCCTGGTGATGACAAGAGCAATGATCTGGTGCTAAGCTGTCCTTGTTTCAGGAATGAAATTGGTGGAGAAAGGGAAAGGAACATCTCTCCTGCTAAACAGGTAGGTTTTGTGCAAGAACAACATTATCTTGGATTCTTCAGCTTTAATTCTCAGACTTTAGTCTGCAAAGTTAAGTTCTGAAAAGCCAAGATTTTGAATATGCTTAGATCACCTCACCTTGTTTTGTTTTCCATCCTCCAGCAGGGAAGCATAGGTAGTGGTGGAAGTTCAAGCAATTCATCTGGCAGTACAGAAGAAGGACCTCTAGATGCCATTCTCAGTACCCATTTTACCAACGCTGGGGTGGCTGTTTTGGAGGCCCCCAAGGATGGGCCAAGTCAACATGCTGACAGGTCCAAACGATATATTGTTGAACATGTTGACCTTGGCGCCTATTACTACAGAAAGTACTTCTACCTCAGAGGTAAATAAAATGGGGCCGTCTTTTTAGATTTGTACGTCTTGTCCTTCAATGTTACATTTTTTTCTAACAAATTTTTTGATAAGTGATAATATTTTTTCACATTTTCACATCCCTCCAACAACAGAACTGAAACCTTGCTTCGATTAGCATTGTTCTTGTCCTTCTTGTATTTTTATCATCTTTTTAACAGCCTTTTCTTATCAACCGGTCTTTAAAAATGTCTCCTTTTTACCCCCAGAACACTGGAATTATCTCGGTGTAGATGAGAACCTGGGCCCAGTGGCCGTGAGTCTCAGGAGGGAGAAGCTAGAGGAACACAAAGAGCACGGCCAACAGTACAACTACAGGGTCATCTTCCGAACGAGTGAGGTACAGTGAAATGGATATGCGATTTTCTTACCCTTATATATTCTTTATATATGAGTTAGATTTTTGATTGTTGTGTTGTATGACTTGTTGTTCTGCCCTTTCAGCAGGAGACATAGTATTTTGTTGCATTTCCCTTTGGAGCCATGAATGCTCATATATACAGATGTATCACTGTCAGTACATTCTGTTCCGAGTAATGTTAAGCAAGGAATTATTTTGAGCTTAAATTGTGTAGGAGTTAAGATATAGGATTAGCGCCCAGGGTGGTTTATAGAAAATCCAGTTGGGGGCCCTTTTATAATAGATTAATCTCAAGGTTGTTAGCTTCAGTTCAACACCTTCGATGCCACTGCCTCCATTTCTTAAAACCACTTTAGTTTTATTGCCTGTTTAATTTCATTTGTCATGTAGGGACATCCTTGTAGCCCTTCCTCCAATGGAAACTAGAGCCCAAGATCCCTGTCCTTGTTCCCGAGCTGAACGCCCACCTACCATCTTTGTCAGCCTTCATCTGTGAAGGACTGAACTGAGCCATTTTGCAGCTAAATGAGACTAAAATAGTGCCCAAGGTATTTGAGTGGAGAAGGAAAAGCATTGCTCTTGTATTGAAGTGCATCATGAGTAATAGCCCTTACAACCTCTTGGAATGACGCACAACATACGGTGCTTCCTGTGATATCCTCTTTTTTCTTCCCTTCTTTTGCCTCAAGCTGTCCTTTTCCACCACTGTATTCAGAGCACAACTGGATAGGTGTAGATATGCTATCAGTGAATGAGATGCATCGATGGTGAGGAGATAAGTCCAGTGTTCACCGGACCTAACATTGTCGTCAGTTGAATACAGAGGGTGTTGGCACAAACAATAAGCCTGCTACATGAAGCACTACATGAAGACTAAAGACTTAGACACTTAAGTAATTAAGTGATTTAAGAGCTTTGAGACTACTGTGGATATCCAACATTGTTATTTTCTTTATGATAGCTATTCTGGTCGTCTGCTTGATTTATTCATAGGGGCCAGGAGTTTCTTTTAGCACATAGACTCATGCCGCAGCCAGGGATGTTTATCATCAAACACTTGTTATTTAACCAGCAATATGAATTTTGGCTGAATAATAATAATTAGAATAGTAAATAATTAGAATTTGGTTAGGTTTATTCTTTATTAGTTTCATTCAGTAAGTATGGTTTTACCATTTTTCTTTGCTATTATAGTTAGGTCTTTATGTCTAAAACATTTGTTGTTGCACTGACCCTTTTATTTTCTGCTTCCTTGTTCATTTCCCTCTGGTTGGCAGCTAAATACTCTGAGAGGCTCAATCCTGGAAGATGCAGTACCTTCCACATCCAAGCATGGCCTAGCTCGAGGCGTGCCTCTCAAAGAGGTGCTGGAGAACCTGGTGCCTGAGCTGAATGTTCACTGCCTCCGACTGGCACTCAACACACCTAAGGTCACTGAGCAGCTGATGAAGCTTGATGAGCAAGGGGTAAGGAGATGCAGTTAGCAAAATTAATTAGGCTAGGGGAATTCAATTAATTCCTTTCACTGCTGAAAAGGAGTCCTTTGTTCTGCTGTCCATTAAGTAAATGGACATTTTACTCAGACTTCATATTATTCTCAGCATTTAGCTCAACTAGTCTGAATTTGAACTTCATATAGATGGACAGCAAATAAGTTTTATTTGGGGTTTTCAGGATATCTACAGTATTGTTGTTGATTATTTTTTCAGTTCAGTTCATGTTTTATTCATCAATTCACCCCAACAGGTGTATATGTGAAATTTAAGTGGATAAACTCCAGACACAGTTTCATTGGCAACACTCACCTCATCCTTAAAAAAAAGAAGGAAAAATCATCATCCAAAGGCGAACCTCTGTAAATGTCAACGTGATTTTGCCGTAAAATGGCACCGCGATCAATGTAGAAATCCCAAGGTCGTTATTCTTAAAATGCCAACATGACTTCTCCAGAAAATGTCAGCGTGGTTATTCTGACACGAATTCTACTCAGTTAAGTACTTGAGTCTTCCCTTTTAATTGCAACAATCTGGGTTCTTTTTATAGCTCAGTTTCCAGCGAAAAGTTGGGGTGATGTACTGTATGGCGGGCCAGAGCAGCGAGGAGGAGATGTACAACAACGAATCAGCCGGCCCTGTACTCGAGGAGTTCCTTCATCTGCTGGGAGAGAGGGTTAGGCTCAAAGGCTTCACCAAGTACCGAGCTCAGCTGGATACCAAGAGTATGTGTATATGCAGAAATGCTAAAAAAAACCCAACAAAACAAAACATTGAAGTTCTTGTTGCTTGAATGTCATGTTATATCTCCCTCAGCTGACTCAACGGGCACCCACTCCCTCTACACCACTTACAAGGACTATGAGATCATGTTCCATGTGTCTACCATGCTGCCCTACACACCCAACAATAAGCAACAGGTATGTTCAGGTCTGATATTGGAAAAATGCTTACGTTTTTACATACATATTTATTTTTAAGTTTGAATATGCTATGGTTAAATGTTTCAAAACAGATTGTACGCTGTAATTACTTAGAAATTGTCAGGAATAATGTATTAGTTTCTGCAGGATTCATATGATTTCTGTTCATCTTGCAATGTGCACATTCATCTAACCGTCCAACAAATTGATCTTGATTTTCTATATGTTTTGGATATTTTATTCAATATAGCATAACTGTATGTTCTCCTGCTGTTCTTTAACATTCCCAGTTACTGCGGAAGCGTCATATTGGGAACGATATTGTTACGATTGTGTTCCAAGAACCTGGGGCACTTCCCTTCACTCCCAAAAACATCCGCTCACATTTCCAGCATGTCTTTGTGATTGTACGGGCACACAATCCCTGTTCTGACAACAGCTCCTACAGGTAAGATTTAACCACATCATATAAGGTATGCTAGATGATGTGTGTGTGTGTTTGTGTGTGTACCATCAAAAGTCTGGATAGAATAATATGCACATAACTTCTCATGAAACAGTTAGTGTATACTCTCAAATTGTTTTACAGCTCTCCTTGTTTTTTTGCACTTACAGCCCTCTCTCATGGAGGAGGCTGAGAGTGTTTAGAGCCCTCTCTGCAACTCACGATTCATCACCACACTGTCAAAGGATGTGTAGTATGAAATTCAGTGTGCCAGCCTGGAGTCACTTTCAATAAATGCCCTGCGTTTATTTCCAGTTTAAACAGATTTGCCATTAAGGACATTTTCATTCTGGTTTTCACTGCCTCTGTCTTATTATGTCGTTTTCTGTCATTCTCTAGTATCTGGCTCTCTGTGAGCCTTCCTCCCTCTTCTGCTAATGGCTGTTTTAATTGCTGTCTGACCACATGGTGAAAGGTCTTAATTGTCCCCCATGGGGTTGGTTCATTACTGTGCAGCAACACACACACACGCACACGGTCACAATTCTGCTACAGAGAGATGATAGAGCAAATACCCTTTACTTTGATTCACAAATGTGAAAAAACATTTTCTGAAGTAAAAACATTCTGCGGAGATTACAGATCAGGTTTCAGGAGTAAAATTCGATTGAGCTTCACCACAGGGAAGTTGACTATGAGTAATGATTTAACAGGGTCTAATCTACTCGTGTCAAGTACACAAAAATGTCAATGTCCCTACATACACGTCCGTGCACTCACACCTCTAAGCCTCCCACTCCAATGGGTATTGGCTTTTTTCTTTTCCTTGCACTGGCTCAGCAGGCAGCAGGTGGATACTGGAAAAGCAGAGCTGCCCACACACGGGATATTTATATGACCAGAAATCACTGAAACCACAGGAATGCGTCTCTTTTATTTTTATTGCCAAACCTCCTGCCACAATGATTACACTGCAGCCACACAACCTAACATTCTCCACTGTACTACATTCTCCTATTCCCATTTCTCTGGCTCTGCCGCCGTCACCCTCTTCTCTCATTCACTCTCTTTTTCTTTTATCATTTAGGGGATTTTTATGCTTTCTCTGATTTGCTCCCTGGTCTCCATTCTTCTAACCCTCTCTCCATCACGTCTCTCTGTCCTGCGTGAGTCACAGGTCTGTGGTTGACTGACTCACAGGTGTTCGAGATCAGGGAAAGTGCTTGTAGAGCTCCAGTGAAACCTACTGAGCGATGTGTTTATAGTGATGGAGAAGAATAAGCGTAAAAGGTCACATTTTATTTTAATAATATATTCAGCCCACTTACAACCACTTTACTGTAGCTGCTCCTTTCTGAAATACCCTGCATGATTCATGTGTCATTGACAGTGATGCAGGCGATATTGTCTTGCGACTTGCGTACATACAGTATGTAGGAGCTGTCGGCCTCCGTTTTTTTTAGAGATTCATTATGGTTCAGTTGATGCAGGGGTTCAGGCTTGGACCTTCAGAATCTTTTTCTTCCACTCCTTTTGATTAGGACAGGAATGTAGGCAAGTGATACTACAAAGGATATAAGCTTTGTGTTGACAGCTTTCTCTCTTACTGTTTTCCCATGAACTTCCAGTGTATTTGCCATGTGGGAAAATGCAAGCAACATATTAGCACCTGCTGAGGGTATTCCCAGCATTCATTTCTCACCGCCGTGCTATAAAAGCCTGTTTTAATTCTAGTCACTTTCCATAGCGATTTCAGTGGGAAAAAAACAAAAAAAAAAAACCTCTTCACTCTTACCTTCCTACCACAAATAAGGAAAGGTGGGAAATGAGGTGTCAACAATTTGACGGTTAGTATAATTAAACACCACACGTCCGCTGTGAGGACAGTGTGTCTCTGAGGTATGTTTAGAAGTATGTGGGAGATGCGTTGACCTCAGTTGCTTATTAGACAAGCGATTAATCGTGGTGTCAACATGTTTGCCGATGCGTGTCAGCAGGGAAGCACGCGCAGTGAGGGCTCGGACCTCCACTGCTGCTCTTGTCAGCTGGTAATTATCACCCTGAAGATTTGTGATTGAGCTCATTTAGTCATAAAGAGGTTAGAACCACGTCACGATGACCCATGCACAGACACAGTGACTCATTAGGCCTTATAAAACAAACTTTTTTGTTAACTGCCACAGAGAGATTTTACAGATCTCCTTGTCTCACATGCTGTTTTTCCAGTGCGCAGTCATTCCCGTATTCCACGCAGTCTTCTCTTCCCCTTTTGGCACATTTTCCTTTTCTCTCACTGTGGGTTTTCTGGGGCTTTGGGCTGGACATCCCCTCATCCTCCTCCTCTCCTCTCCTTCCTGCAGAGCTGAGTTCCTGACATACCAGACAGGGCAAACTGCCTCAGATGGTCATTCCAGGGACTTAATGCAAGGAGAAGTGAGGCTGAGAACAGTACAGACAGGGAAGTGTAGGACACGGCAATGACAGATCCATTAGAGCTTATTATGAACAGCATTCAGGCATGTAACTATTTGGCTAATAAAGACAGCAGTAGGCAAATTATATGATCAACAAAAGGATAATGTAGTTGTATAGATTGTGAGACAGGAGTGAGCAAACAGCATTTGGCTTTATAATAAACAGTATCAAAAAATGAATATTTTCTTTCCCCCTCTTTGCCTCATTTTCCCTATCTGGTTCATATCTTCCCTTTTAGCGTGGCTGTCACTCGTTCCAAAGACGTGCCATCTTTCGGACCCGCTATCCCAGAAGGCGTGACCTTCCCCAAGTCGTCTGTGTTCCGGGACTTCCTGCTCGCCAAGGTCATTAATGCAGAAAACGCTGCTCACAAGTCGCACAAGTTCCGCGCCATGGCCACGCGAACGCGCCAGGAGTACTTGCGTGACCTGGCCGAGCGCCACACCACCAGCACGCCCATTGACCCCTCGGGAAAGTTTCCTTTCATCTCACTGGCTCACAAGAAAAAAGAGAAGAGCCGGCCGTATGCAGGAGCGGAGCTGCGGAGCCTCGGGTCGGTGACCTGGCTGGTCCACACTGAGGATCATGGAACAGGAGGGGAACTGGAGGCTCTTCTGGCCATCTCCAATGACTTTCTCATCCTGCTGGACCAAGAGGCAAAGGCTGTGGTGTTCAACTGTGCCACTAAGGACGTGATTGGCTGGATGCTGAGTAGCCCCGCATCTCTGCGGATTTTCTATGAGCGGGGAGAAAGTGTATCACTGAGGAGTATCAGTAATAACACGGAGGATTTCAAAGAAGTGGTCAAACGTCTCGAGGTTAGAAGACACACACTCCCACACCAGCCCATTACATACCTGATAACACCTGATGATAGTGCACTCATCATGCTTAGATAATTAATTTTGAAAATCTGTTTACACTTGTGATCTATCGATGATCATTTATTTTTGTACTTTATTCTCATAGTTATATTCTCATATTAATTATTTACATTTGTAGGGCCTATAATAAGGAAAAAAAAAACGATGGCAAAAGGTGACAAATATTCATTCATGTGCAGCAGGTAATTGTCATAAAAACAAGATCAGTGAATTTAAACTGTAGGCTGCGGTTGATCGTTTACCTGGCCCACTCAGTGTCTCTCCTGCTGTCAGCTGTCAGCCCGCCAGAACGACAACATCTCTGTGGCTGCATGCCAGAAGCAGCTGTCTCATTACTGCTCTCAGCTTAGTGAGGGAGTTTCAGAAACACCTCTGGACAACGTTCTCCTAATGGTTAATACACCTCCACATATCCACATACAGTGAAGTGATGCTTCCTCTTCTTTAGCTGTTTCCATGGGAACTGGTTCGAAGAAAAGGTGTTTTCTTATGTAATTGTCAGGGCTTTAGATAACATTCATTTCCTCAGCCTCTTCCCACCTCCAAACTGTGTGTGTGTGTGTGTGTGTGTGTGTGTGTGTGTGTGAGAGAAATGTAATAATATTTATTATGAGTTTATGTAACCTGGATCGAGTCCCTGTCTTTGATTTACACACATTCATACAAACATGCTTATCTTCAATCATTTGGACGAGCTCACTGCCAGTGAAGGATGTGGCCTTGGTCCACCTGCTTTGTAGAGTTCCCTCTCCCTCTCTCACTCCCTCCCTCCCTCCTCTCTTTCTCGCTGTCTGTCTCTCTCTTATGCTTCTCTTTTTGCGCTGTTTTTTCTGTTTGTTCTTCCTCGTGCCTTTTTTTTCTCTTCTCTCCCACGCACACATTCGGAAACATCAGAGAGCAGCATAATAATTCATGTCAGGTGCCAGTCTGCAGCGTGATTTATTCACTCTCCACTGTGATGTCTGGCTGTTGTAAACCTTTTACTAACACTCTCCCCAGACAGAGAAACACGAGGGACCCTGATGCCACTAGGGGCACCATTGGGCCCAGGAGAAGTGACCCCAGTAGCTTAAATTATGGTTTTGTTTTGCATCTACTTTGAATCTCATCCTTCTGTGGAAAAAAAACATGGAGTTCAAAAGTGTACCTCCAAAATGATGCCTCCATCTGAACACAAACCCTTAAGTGTCACAGCAGGAAACACACCTGCTTTCATTTCTGTCGGCTGTGAAGTGTGTGATCGCACATGTGTGCGGATCTCATGAGAGGTGCTGAAACACTCATTCATTTTTATTTATGGCCACAAACCTCTTGGGGATAGCTTGAGTTGTTTGCAAAATCTTTCCTTTCACCTAGAAGAGGAAGCATGGGTATATACTGTATGCATTCAATATCTACACACACATATGCAGACCTTCACCTTTTTCAGACTCGCATAGATTGTGTTTGGTGGTTTCACTAATTTTGACTGAAATCAGGTAGGATGAATTGTATGTCCCTAATTTTTCTTTCCTCTTTGTTGTTTCCTTTTTTTTACCATCTCCTTCTTTCTTTTCCTTTTCTCCTTAAATCCCCTTCAATTCTTACTGTCACTCGTTCTACAATTACACACCGCTGTGGCACCCCGATGTCCAGTTGCTAACTAAAGGCTGTGAGACATCAGAGATGACGCTTCGTCGAAACGGCCTGGGGCAGCTTGGCTTCCATGTGAACTATGAAGGCATCGTGGCTGAGGTAAGTACGCACATAAAACCGAAGGCTCTTCTTAAAATATACTTCAAACATGCTCTCCAGGGTTCTGAGGTAGCTTTATAAGCTTATATATAATACGCCACAGTGTACCTGTTAATTTAATGACTCCAGATCTGGACCAAGGATGCTTTTAATCATGTGCAGCTAATGTTGGTTATGTACAATGTAAACAAACATGTGCGTATTTTCAGAAAATGAAATTATTATTTTCACTGAGTCACTGGGCTCACTGGCCCAAGTCAGCTCCTTCGATAACTCTTTTTGGATATTATTCTTTGGAGAATCATGCATCTTGCTACTGCAGCTGTATTGAAACTAAACTCTTAACGTCTAGGTGGAGCCTTACGGTTATGCCTGGCAGGCAGGACTGAGGCAGGGAAGCCGGTTGGTAGAAATCTGCAAAGTTGCTGTCGCCACCCTGACCCATGAGCAGATGATTGACCTCCTGCGGACTTCAGTGACAGTGCGTGTCGTTATTATCCCACCACATGATGACGCCACTCCGCGCAGGTACGTGGGGATGTGACATGTTTTAGTGTCATCATATGTTCCTTGAAGACTTTGACTCAAACAGATCATTTTTTTCCCCCTCACCAACAGAGGCTGTTCGGAGCTCTATCGGGTGCCTGTGTCCGAATACAAGAGCAGCAGCAGCGATAGTGGCTCCTTTGAATACAAGTTCCCTTTCCGTAGCAACAACAACAAATGGCAGAGGACATCGAGCAGCCCTCAGCAGTCACTGACTGCCTCGCCACAGCCCCACACGCCCAACCGGGCCATCAGCCTGGGGAGCTCCGTTGGGAAAACCCTGTCAGCTGAGAGGCTGGAGAGGGGTGCAGTCATCCCACGCAGTGTCAGCAGCGATGGCCGACCCCTGGACACCAAAAGGTTTGAACCTTTTGGGTTATTCTAATTCGAGTTTATGGAAAAACACATTTATGTGATATCAGGAGGACTGTGGGGAAATTCTCAAAAAAAAGATTAAAACTGGGAAAAATTGATTTTGAAGACTACTGGTACAAACAATCGCTGAGATATTCAAGGTATTTTGTGAAGAATCTGTTTTTACAGCTTCTGTTTCAGTACTGCCAGCTAGAGTGTGGACACAGCATATAAAAACCAGCTGCTGGATCCACAGCTGATATTTTTAGCAGAAAATGTAAAGTATTCATGAACATCCACGCTGTGTGGGAACCGGAACATCCAAGTCCCAATCAATGGAATTTCCTCTATAGGAAAACTGGGAACATTCTACTTGTTCAATGCTTTGCTTTGTTTATTTCATTTTCCTCCATTTCCATGTGTGTCCTTACCCTGTGTGTGTCTGTGTGTGTGTACATGTAGCAGGATGTCTCCGGGCAGTGAAAGCTACAGCCTGGTCTCCTCCCTGGCATTGGGTCGTTCCCCTCACAATCGAAGCTCTCCAAGCAACTTGTCCTGTTCCAGTGACGCCTCCGGAAGCTCTGCTCACTGGAGACAAAAGTCAATGCCTGAGCAGTAAGGAAGAGGGCTTGTATTTGTCTCCAGCTGGGCTGGTCTCAGACCATTATACCACAGTATACAATGTTTTTAAACTGTATACTGAACCGTTATGAATTGGAGTTTAGAAATGAAATTATATTATTATATTTTTATGAAGGAATCAGACTCTTGAATTGTTCTTTTGATTTAAGACTGTTTCATTAATTCTACCCCAGAGAGTTATGGTTGGCTTGAATTGTGCGTTTTTACTTTTATTTGATTTTGTAAATTTGGTGCTCATTTGCCAGGTTTGCAGGCAGCCGCCATTCTCCCATGTCAGGGGAGAGACGAGAGGTGGTCGGTGAAGGTGGATCCAGTGGTAAATCCACTCCCAATTGGTCAAGAATGGAGGAGGGGGGTGGAGCAGAAAGGGGACCTACTGGTAAATATTGTTTGTAGTGAAATAGTTGCGTCAATGCAACAAACTTGGTATGAGTAGTAGTTTTAACTGTGTATATGATGTTTGCCTCCTCATCTGCCAGTGTCTTTTATCCAACAACTTATGAGACAAAATGTGGCAGTCGCTTATCTCAATATACAAAACGTGGCCTTTTCTCTTTAAACTAAGAATAAGAAAAGGGGGAATTCTCCTCTTTCCTGTCAGCACGTTTGGACAAACCACTCTTTGTGTGCCTTTCCTTCCTCTCCCTGCAGTCTGTTCTCCAGTCTCCTCTGCCGTCCCTCTACCTCTCATTCATTTTCCTGGTGTTGTGCACTGGTTTTCCTTTTAATCATGAGTATTCCCCGCTGTACAGTTTGTTTGTAGAACTGTGTGTTTTATAACTCGGCCTCAGAAAAGCCACAGAGACACGCTCCTCTGCTGCTCCTCTGATTCCCAGCGGGACGTTGCTTTGCTTGGTTGTTGACCAGCCTTCTTCCAGCATCGTCCTCAACCTGACTCGGACTGCCACAGGCGCAGAGAAAGACTCGAGTCTTTCATTTTGTGGTTGTTTAGAGCACTTATGTCTGTATTGGTCAGTGGGGAACAATGTATGCTCGGCCAGCACAGGCCATGTCAGCCAAGTGTCCAGCCCCACACAGTCCACTGTGCCCTCTCTGTGGTCTGGGGTTCTGTCCTTTCCTCTTTCTCTTTTCAGTTTTCTTCTTCCATTTTTACCCCCTTGACGTTAGTTTTCAGTAATGATAATGTGGCTAAGCTTTGTCCAGAAATAATCCGAGTCACACCGAGGGCAGAACACAATTTCTTTTCTTTATTCAAAAAATCCCATTGCATCTATTTTCTATAAAGCATTTCGATGCCTATGCATTTTGTTTGCTTATGGGGGTTTATGGTAACTCACAATAATTGGCGAATAGGGAAAAATTCTTATTTTACATGTTTTTTGTTTTTTTTGTTGCTCCAAATCCTACGGATGTGCACACATTAACACACGTTAAGATGTGGGAAAAGTTCATATCAAGATATCTGGTTGACGGGTCACATAAAAATCTTACATTTAAAATAATATATATCACAGAAGTATGTTGTCTCATTATACACACATACACACGCAATCGCTCGCTCGCTCGCTCACAAACAAGCAGTCATGCACATGTGCCACCCCTAATTAGTGCAGTGCGCCCTGTGGCTTTTCTACGAACCAGAGTCATGAATATTTAAAGTGAGATAAGAGTGGATTCATGATATAACAACATGCAGCCCAGCAGATGTTGTGATACCTCCTTTTGCTGTCCCCTGCCTGGTGCGGGGGTCATTAGCTGCCTGCCTGCCTGTACGCCTTGTTGCATAACATCTAGAGAATTACACAACAGTCCCATTTATACCCCACATTTTGCTTCAGGGCAGATACACATTTACTTTCTCGCGTTGCACAGCACAGCTCAGAAAGAACAAAGGCAACCGGCACCATCTGGGGCCACGTTTCCGTTTAATGGGCTGTGCTCGTGATGACAGGTGACCTGGGTTTTCGTTCATGGGCACAGCAGAAGCAGAGTGACAGCAGTCCGATGCTCAGTGGCTGAACACACATGAAAGAGTAGAGTGGATGGTTCCGGTCTGGCTGGCGAAGTGATGGTCGCGTAGACTAACAGGCTCCCGACGGTAAAACTTAAATACGGCCCGGTTACGACTCGAAAATCCAGTGAGACACACAGAATCAAATGCGAATGAAACGGGCCGAAGACTATGCCCAGGAAAGTTAAGAAAAGTGTCGCGCAAAGGAAGGAAAACGACGATATGGAAGAGGATCATAGGTCTCAAGCTAGCGACGAGGTGCTGGCTAGCGACAACATGCTAGCGGACTCGCAACAAACTGAGCTTGAACAGAGTCAAGACACTAATCTCGGAATTATCCTGAAAGAGATACGAGAGTTTAGAAAGGACACTAGTCAGAAATTGACCGACATACGCGAGGACATTAATAAGATTTACAAACGAGTGGAAGAGACGGAGGAGCGTATCGAAGCAGCGGAGACCCGAATACAGTCCTCAGAGGAGGTTTTGGCGGAGCTGGTGAAACTTCAGACAAAAACAGAAGCTAAACTGATGGACCTGGAGGGACGCTCCAGACGGGAAAATGTCAGACTATATGGGGTGAGGGAGGGAGCTGAAGAAGGCACAGGAACAATGACTACGTTCGTGGAAAATCTGCTAATTAAAGGCCTGGAGCTCCCGTCCTCCACAGCCCTGAACATTGAGAGAGCGCACCGGGCGCTCACTACGACACCCCCGGCTGGAGCCCCGCCAAGATCTATTGTGGTCAAGTTCGCTAGCTTTAAAATCAAAGACGAGATACTCAAAAAAGTCTGGCAAAGAAAGGGATTCGACTTTCAGGGGAAGAGGATACACATGGACCACGATTACGCACCGGAGCTGCTGAGGAAGCGGAGGGATTATACCGAGGCAAAAGCTGCGCTGAAGGAAAGAAACATACGTTTCCAGACCCCGTTCCCAGCCCGGCTGCGGGTGTACTACAACGAAGGCACGGTGCTCTATAACTCGGCAGAGGCGGCAACGGCAGACATGG
>JAFBJQ010000755.1:260529-377664 GCA_016785345.1 Trinectes maculatus
CCCGCCAGCCGTCCATTTCACATAAGTAAACACAACGCAGAGTAGCCTAGCTGTGGAGGTGTTGGAGAGCCGGCACCAACTAGTTCCCATGCGAAGTCTGTACATATTTACGGGGCAAACCGCTTAAGCCGAAACAAGGAAGTTCATGGGAGATATGTCGTAACCACGAAAACGTCGTATCTCGAGACCGTCGTAACACAAGGACACCCTGTAAATGCTTAACGAATGGCTTAGTTAATGGCTTTGTTTTTTTTTTCCTTTGCACAGTGAGGGTCACATAGGGCTGGAGAGGAAGGTGACTAAACTGGAGGCCATTGTGAAGATGCTCCAGGAAGACCTGAAGAAGGTGGGGGAGAAAACACACCTTACAACACACATACATGTCACACGTATGCACAGAGTTCCATAGGTATCAATTATACTATTATCTTCTTTTACATTGTATCATCTGGTTATATAATGCACTTGTATCACTTGAAAGAATCGTTGAAACTGATGTTCTCACATAGTTTCCATCCTTTCTTACACGCCACAGTTTATGTCTGAATTTCAGTGCCTTTCGTTGTGTTTCTACTTCACATCTTCTCCATCTTTCACAGGAACGTGAGGAAAAGGTGCGTCTTCAGGCTCAGATCAAAAGGCTGTGGGAGGACAACCAGAGACTGCAGGAGGAGTCTCAGACCTCTGCCGCCAAGCTCAAGAAGTTCACAGAGTGGGTCTTCAACACCATTGACATGAACTGACACACTCCTGCATGTTTTAGTTCGCACACTCCTCCACACAACTTCATTCGATAGCACACACAGTCTGGACGGAGACGCCAAAGGGGTCGACACTGACAAGAAAATGTGCACAAGTTAAAAAAATAAAATGTATTGCTAGACTTTTTTACTCTGATGCTGATCCCCCCTGCTACCTTCCATTGGCTTCAAACATCTAGAGGATATTCACTGCCAGCCAGACTCCACCAGTCTCCACCGACCCTTGGTTAAACCTCTCAGGATGAGACCCAAGAACAATGGCTGTTATTTATCAGTTTATGAAGGACTGACCTCTCCTCTCATAGGGGACCTTGAGAGCACTGCTGAATTGGCCTCGCTGTCCTCTCTCTTTCGCTCTTATCTCGCTGTGCCAAAATCATTTTTTGCAAAATTACAAAGCAAGAGAAAGCTCCCGTCCTGCCTCCTCTATCTGAAGAGGCCGATTCCACCTTTTCCACTTATTCCAGAGGTGAGCGTAAATAACGTCCTCTGCCGTGTTCTCCCTACGGACACAATCTCTTTCAAGATCTCCGCCCGTCTCTTGTTCCACTTTTTTTCATTAACCTTTTTCAAACGGGACCCAGCGTCTCGGAAAGGTTACAGAAGTGTCCTGTGCCAAATGAAACCCAGCACAGCAGAGGGTAGCTGAGGAAGTCTCTGAAATGCCACGCAGTGTCAAACAGACACGCAACAAATCTGCCAGCACAGACAACAACTGTTTGCTATAACACAAACAAACAGACAAATAATACATCCTAAGCCACCGGACCAGGAGAGGATTTTGTTTCCTTCACTTGTAAATGGAGAGTACATTAGTTTATCAGCTGTGTTTTTCCTCTGCTCCGAGTTGAAACATCTGAAGGGTCGTTGCGTTCGTCCGCCAGCCAGTGAGATGACGACAAATCGAGCTGTGGCTGCGGCGGAGGAAAATCTGGATTTGTACAGTTTGCATTTATTTTCGTTTCCTCTCCTCTGTGTCAGTCAGACCTGGATTACAACATTCTTCGTGTCTCGGCTGCACAAACCAACACCAGGCAGAGGAGTATATTTAAAAGCCATCATCAGCGGTGCCATAAAACAACACTGACATCCAGACTCGTATGCGTCGTAAAAGCAATAGGAAGACGTCAGGACTCGTGTCTTCCTCTAACGAAGATGCAGAGTTTGGTCATGGAAGAAGCTGAGGAGGAGTTTTGAAGGTTAAACTTGTGAGGCCTCAGTCTCTGCTGCACAGAAACCTTCAACTTTTTCCACATAGTGCTTTGGGAAAGAGACGAAAGGGACGCCACTCATCATTCCACTGACTGGAATACCGGGAGCCAGCTGACAATAAATGACAGAGACATTTCATAAGGGAATAGTAAAGTTTTTTTTTTTTTCCAATGGTTAATTTATTTCCTTGTATTATAATTCCAATAAATAAGTTGTTCTATTCGTACAGTACAACTGACATCAGTGTTTAGTTCCTCAGAAAAAGGTCACTAGTTATATTATTTAAATGGCTCTCTTTCTTATTTCTGGCTAAAGCCTGACTATATGCTTTTTATTCTGTATTATGTTGTATTTCGTGGTGCCCAAGCCTGCTGTTGTGTTGCTTACAGTGCCCTCTAGTGATGACCAGTGGAAATGTCCTGATTATTAAATGTGCTGCCAGTCACTCTGTATTTTTTCAAAGCCTCTTTAGCAGACATCAACAAGTAGGACCCACACACACACACACACACACACACATGGCAGGAATCAGAAGCCAGCTTTGACAGACAATCAAAGGATGATTTTTGATGAAGGGAACAGACCTTTGCTATATTTTGTGTTGCGTGTCAGTGTGTGTGTCGTTTTTCAAAGATGAATTCACATATATGGTTAAGTGGCTATAGTAAAACCACATCTCATAATACCTGTGTGTGTGTGTGCATGTGTGTGTGTGTGAATGAATGAACGAACATCAGTCTCTTCAGTCGTGTCTACAGTCACTTGTTTTGGTCATTTACTCACAGGCAGAGCAGGGATGTGCCTTTTGCAACAGAACCTGGTGAACAGATAAAAGGAAATGTCTCCTCTTCCTCAAACACCTGGTAAAACACACACATGCACACACACACACACAATTCCCTGTCTTGTCCCAGCAAAGCCCCTTTGAGGAAAAAAAACATCCCATTTAAAGTGAATTTCCTCCTTTGATGATGCAGTTAAACTCCTGCAGCATGTGGCACAAAACGAGCCCTGATCTGAATGTAAAGAGAGAACAAACAAGCCTAAAGAGATGTGATGTTTACTGTGACTAACGTTCAGCTCTGCAGCTCTGCAGCTCTGCAGGGGGACGAGTGGATGAGTGTCGGTTCTGTTTTAAGAATCGCTTGTTAGCCCTGGACGGGAACTGCACCAGTGGACAGTCAGTAGTTTGCTCTGTGACATGATCCGGTTGTTTCCACTGTTTCACAAGTTGGCCATTTGTAAGGAGCAGTCTGCTACTTGTCCGATAATATTCACAAACAATGAGTCATGTCGGGAGAAAAGGTGCCTGCCCATAATGTTTTCCCTGTGAACTGTTCGCCATGAACACTGGTTTTCTGTCCAGGACTCTTGTTATGCTTCAATGATGATTACTAGATAATGTTTCGTATTTTATTGTACATTGAAAGTGCTCTAGTTTTTTGTATTTCAGATGGAGTATGGCCAAACCCCTCATTGTACAGTGCAGATGTTTTAATTGCATCTTTAACATTGGATGTTAGATACAGATGTCGCACACACACACACACACATACATACATACCAGCCCTTTTCATTTAGTTGTCATTTAGTTATTTTTTTTTCAGTGCGAGTAGTTTTTCTTTCCTCTGCTTTGTTTTCGCTGCTTCTATGAAGGATGTGGGAAATGTGAATGTGCAGATGTTCGGTTGTTCCATTTTTGTAGTATCTTATGTTTGCGATCCTTTGCACAGTGTTTCATAAAGGATTGTGTTTACAGGTTCTGGATAGAAGAAGAACTGATCCATTCCTGTAGTTTTCTGGCCCTCGCAGTAACTGACAGAGGAACAAGCCTGATTTTATTCACACAAGGGAAGAAAATGGCGTCCTCCTTTTCTTTAGGCATCACTGATCAGATGAGAGTGGGCGGGATGCTGTTTGCATTGTATCGTATGATGCGGCCGTTGATTGCACCAGGGTGAAGGAGGTAATGGCTCAGAGCCACTGCTGTGTCATGATCCATTTGGTTTCCTAAACAAACTAAAGTCCTGTGGTTCAGCTCTGACACCAGATAAAGCACAACAACAGTCCGAGAGGACCACGAGTTAAAAAAATCAAAGTACTGTTTACATCCCGGATTCTCATCGTCTTTGTAAAATGTAAAGTTATGAAAAAGACATTTGCAGTGATCACAGTTAGTTTCTGAAATAAATAAATGCTGTATTGATTTGTGGTGCTGTCGACTCTGATATGTTTTCATTTTGTTTTGAAGTCTTGACAGGTTCTGTTGTGTTTCTCTGATGGCGACTCACAGTCAGACACTTCAGCGAGGTCAGGTTAATGTCTGGGATTCGGTCTCTGGTTCCCTCTTGTTGTTCCATCACACTGATTCACTCGATTGCACTTGAACTGCTCTCGCAGTCAGAACCAGAAACAGCCTCGCCTGTGTCTCTCTGCCGCTGCTGAAAGCGATGACATGACATGATTGTGCTTGTGTGTATGAAAGGAGTGAATGAATGAATGCAGCAAAGTTTGCATATTTAGATTTAGACGTTAAAAGTCTGAAAAGTCGAGGTTCGACAGTTGACAAAACCTTCACAGCAAGTTGCACTTAAGACGCACAGGGACTTGTTTTTGTGTGTTAATCCAGTCTGAACGTTTAAGACTCCTGCTCGAGGAATTAAGATTTATTCAGCCTAAAAAATGTGACTATGAGCAGCGAGGGAAAACGACATCTGTCTGCTAACAGCTCTGTGTGAAGCATCAGTGAACTCCTGCTGCTCACTTTTCACTAGACATAAAATGACTATAAATACTTTTTGTTTTTTTTAATTTGATTTGCCTGTACACAGACCTGTCGGGCCGGTCGTGAACCGACCTGCGTCTGATTGCGTCGGCCCACCTGCAGCCATGTTTGGGGCTGTTTGAGGGCGGCGCAGGAGCCACTGCATCGTCGGTACACGGGGGAGGGGGAGAGGGAGTGGGAGGGGGGGGGTGCACTGCGGAGGAGGCTACAGATTAGTCATCTTTGGCACAGGTGGAAAATGTGGGGGCTGAGTCACCTGGGATTTCTTTCAAGGATTCGCTGGAGACGAGCGCGCGAGGCCTGAATCAAAGTGTGATCTGGCAGAACCCTGTTTTTGTGTCTTCATTTGCACAGAGACACAGTGAATGTGCAGTCGACATGTCGACACATGTTAAGTCTGCACTGTGTAACCACTGGGCGGCTTCACTAATGTCCATGAATGTCCTGTCTCACAGGAGGGGTCGCGTTGACGTGACCTCTCTTCCCAAAAGAGATTTCTGATATTTAATTGGTAGGCTCACATGGTTTTTGGTCACATGGGGGCAGCACAACACAGCTGCATCATTATTCACCCTTTTTTTAAATTAAGTGTCAAATATCACCTTTTAGATCAGACACACTGTTTCTATTGTTAATCTTCATCCTCTTGTTAAGTAAAATGTATAAGTGACAAGAGGAGGTTAGTTAATTGCTCGAGTTAATCTGTAATATTTACAGTATTTGACACTGTTACGTCTTAAGACATTTGAGTGTGGTTGTTGTTCTGACACACTGAGCCCTGACAAATCCATTATTTCTATTTTTAAACCTCAGGTTTTGTTCAAAAAAAAGAAAGGAAGTGATAAACACGATACAGGTTTTATTCCACATCCTTTTTTATTCCAGTTTTACACTCGTCAGTTTCTACCTGACAAGAAACGCTTTAATGTGGTCGAAGTAAGATTATATTTAGAATATTTGAAGAATTTAAGTCTCAGTCTTTCTTGCAGGCACGGGCAAAGCATGTATCTGTGGCGGTTTTCCAGTCAGGTCCAACTGGAAGGATTTCCTTAAGACACACCCGGAGCACGCTGATGGGAATATATATTCCATCTGGCCTGGAGATGCCTCGGGATCCCCCACACAGAGAGCGTCTGGATATTTAACAGACCTGGTACTGCCACAGACAACACGACACGTTCACGACTTTATATTGATATAAGTCTCAAGTCTCAAGATGATGATGACAATGATATTATTGTGTTAATAGAGACACAATCAGACGATCATGTCTGTTCACTGCCAGCATGTTTCTGTGTGTGTGTGTGTGTGTGTGTGTGTGTGTAAATA
This sequence comes from Trinectes maculatus, assembly GCA_016785345.1. Classification (NCBI taxonomy): domain Eukaryota; kingdom Metazoa; phylum Chordata; class Actinopteri; order Pleuronectiformes; family Achiridae; genus Trinectes; species Trinectes maculatus. The sequence continues at coordinate 266,617 of JAFBJQ010000755.1, forward strand.
CATGTTAAGAGTCATTAAGCAATAAGGAACCAAATGTGGGGCAAACCCCCAAGCAACCACTTTACTATCACACACACACACACACTCACACACACACACACACATACACACACAGACACACACACACACAGATCCCTGTGGGACCCTCCTTTTCTATTTACTGTTGCTCAATAATTCAGTTGGACCAGAGTGGTGGCTATAGTTTTCCACCCATGAGTAGGCAGGATGATGATGTGTGTGTGTGTGTGTAGTTTGTTTGTCCTTCTGTCTTAACGTGGACCACTATGGCTGTTAGACCAGACAGAGTGAGGACCTGTCACCTGCTCCTCAGGACCTCACAGGCCTGTGACGACCCGGTTTAAGGGTCAGGTTTTGGTTTGGTTCAGGTCAGGGGAGGGGAGGTGGCCATGTTTGAGATTAAGATAAGGGTAATGTGTTGGATGGGGCGGGGGGTGCATTGTTTCAATGATTGTGCCCACAAGGATAGAAGCACAAGCTGGTGTGTGTGTGTGTGTGTGTGTGTGTGTGTGTGTATTAATGTCAATCTGTCAGGCCAGATGGGTCCATTAGTATCAGAGAGTTGTTTTTGATGACAGTTAGCTGGTAAGTGCCTGTATTGATTTGTGAGTTTATTGACGTCCATTTTTCCATTTGCACACTAAACGGATGGAAGTGAGGAAGTTGGAGAAGAGAAGCGATCGTCTCTCTCTCTCTCTCTCTCTCTCTCTCTCTCTCTCTCTCTCTCTCTCTCTCTCTCTCTCTCTCTCTCTCTCCCCTCCACTGTACTGAATCAGGCCAGATAAAAAATATTTTTAGACCAGGAGAAGCAGTGACAACATGCTGCCTAAATAACTGTAAACACACATGCTTCAAGTGAAACCTGCATATGTGCATACACACACACACACACACACACACACACACACATAAAAAAACATATAATACGAGGCATTATGTTTCTGACAGCAGTAAGCGGCCACTTCCCTCCATCAGTCCATCACTGCATCAGATGCTTTGATTGTCCTCAGTGTTCGGGCCAAAGGAGGAGGAGGAGGAGGAGGAGGAGGAGGAGGAGCAGGAGGAGGAGGAGGAGGAGAGGGTGAGCTGGGGAATATTGGAAGTCGGAAAAAAAAAGAAAAGCATTTCATTTCAGAGTTTAATTGCTTCACTGCACCAGTGTAAGAGTTTAGGGGACATTTGTGTTATATTCATTTATTGTGTTATTTTCTATAGCTGCTGAGTCGGCAGTGTTACAGTGTAAATAAAAAAAAACAACACAAAAGTATGAAGGCTGAAGCGGATTGGAAATTATAATATAAATCCTTTTATCTCTCGCTCTCTCTGTCCCCTCCCCTCTCGTTCTTTCTTTTTCTCTCTCTCTATCTCCTCCCTCCCTCTCCCTGTCCTCCCTCTCTCTCTCTCTCTCTCTCTCTCTCTCTCTCTCTCTCTCTCTCTCTCTCAGAGCGTGCAGCTTGATGTGTCGGTGCAGCCGCTTCTTTTCGGCTCCGTGGCTCCAGCCGTGAGAGGAGACAGCACAGAGGTAAGGGGTGGGGGGGGTTGGGGGGCTCATGTAAATGAATGATGAGGATGGAGAGGTGTGTGTCCATCAGTGCTGTGTTGCTGGTCTTAAAGTGTTGGACTTGTGCGCCGGTTGGGATGTGTGTGTGTGATATGATATGTTAATCCCACCTTATATACACTGCCTGTTAGCTGACTGACAGGGCACCAGCTATACGTTATGAATGAATGTATAGTATATCTGTGTGTGTCTGTGTGTGTGTGTGTGTGTGTGTGTGTGTGTGTGTGTGTGTGTGTGTGTGTATCTGTGTGTGTGTGGTATATAATAGCCTGCAGCCTTCTGACTGTGTGTTTGCTGAGCAGAGTGGTCCTCTGAGGACAGAGAGACCACAGACATCTGTTAGAGAGAGAGAGAGAGATTCTACAGTGCGTGTGTGTGTGTGTGCGTGTGTGTGTGTGTGTTCGTGTTCCTGTGTAGATGTGTAACAACACCAACATCTATCCAACCCAAACTCTCCAAACTTGTTGTGTTGGAGATCTGATCTCAGCACAACACAACCACTCCTCCTCTAAGTTACTGTTGTTGTCCTGCGGGGTGAGTTTGTATTGTGCAGTAACCTGTGGTTCACACAGGCGTCACAGACCTGATTGTCACATTGTCTTTTCCAGTGTCTCTGCCCCCATGTGGGTGTCAGAGGTTTGGTTGAACAGGACCAAGGATGGAATTGATCTGTCAGTCATTTCATGCCATCAACTGGCCATTTTAAGCGCTACAGACTGTGTCTCCTCCTCAGCAGTAAACACGCCTTCAATCAAACAAACAATCAAACCAACAAGCAGTTAAATAAATAAATAAACTCTCAAGGTGACCACACCTGGCACCAAGAGATCCTCTAAAGCTATTATCAGGACGGGAGAATTTCAACCAGAGCGGCGAGACGCTCCGCCGAATCACTAAATCACCGACTAATCTGGCCTGATCGGACGAGCGGATTCAGCCCCAACGTCTCATTTATATGCAAAACCAAGAGTCGGAGCAAATGTTGGAGGTCAGGCTCGCGGGGCCGCATGGTGTTTTTCCCGGGAAACGAAATGGGTTTGTGCAATTTGAGCATTACACCAAGCAGCAAATCAGACATTTCTATTCACTGTGCGCCGCGGGTCAGAAATACCTGTTCAACACAGCGCTACACACCTTTAATGAAGACAGCAGGGTTCCAGGCAGTGACTCGGAAATCCATTAATATTCCTGTCCTGGTTGGGTCTTCACGCCGGGTTTGAATGTTAGCATGTCCCTCGCACAAACAGCCGTCTGATGAAGGTATTGATCCTAAAGAGCCACTTGACATGGAGCTAAATGCCTGTGCCAATAGCAAACACACACACACACAACACAGACAGCAAGACAACACAAGACACCGAGATGCACTGTTTGTGTAGCTGTTCATGTGTTCAGCATTGATCCTGTTTTGTGCACTGGACTGTGAACTGAATTAATAGAGGGGTTTAGTCACTGTAAATTATAAAATAAAAAACAGTGTGAGTTTTGGTAAAATATTACCAGTGTTGGTTCAGGAGTAACTACATTTTTGTGTGTTATTACGTAATTAAAGAAAGTGCGTTTTAGACCAGACTGGTAGTCGGCCTTTTAAACTTTATCAACAACTCCTATTGTTTAATTTTTTGCCTTTATGCTAAGCTAAGGCTACTACTCCCCCATTCCAGCTCCGCGACTTAGACGACTAGTTCTTCCTTTTTTTATTTGCTGTATTGATTAATATGAGATGAGATTAATAATACCACTTTTGTATCTTTTATACACATTAGGCAGCAGCCAGGAACTGGCGAGCTCTTAGCATGAAAGCTGGAAGCAGTTAGCCTGGCTCCGTGTTGCTAATAAAAAAAACTACAGCAAAAATCTACTGCTACACTAAATAATGAACTGTTATATCACTTTTGTTTAAATGGGTTTACACTAGGTCATGTATTCTGTTACATATGTGTGCTGTTTTGCCTTGTTTTCAGCCTTTGTGCTATGCTAAGCTAAGCTAATGCTGCTGCTAGCTGTAGCTTGATATAAAATACAGAATAAGAGAAAGAAAAAGTCAGTCAGTAAAATGCAGCCGTGTTAATAGCCTGTGTTTGAACTGAACTACGGCTGTGAACTACATTTCCCATGAACCTTTGCACGACAACGCACAGGTGTGTTGATTTAGTCATTAAAGGCTCTCGGATCGTTGCTGTCAAACATTTGAAGGGCAAAAGTGTGTTTACAAAAGGCTGGAGATGGATTTAAGGACATGGACTCGTCTTTTCTCCACATATCACTCTGCAGCGCCACATTTCACTGTGAGTATATGATGCTTCATCTCAACCTGTCATTTTATCACAGACATTTTAGCCTCCTTGTCGTGTTGAGATGTTTTGCACAAAAGGAAGCTGAGTGCAACAACAAATCATTTGAAGTGGAGGCAGTCGCTGTCATTGTATAGTTCTGATTTTAGATAGTAGCTGTACTGACAAATATGAAGTCACACTAATCACAGTGGAAGGATATGGAAATACATATAATATGAGACAGTATGATATTGACTGAGTAAGAAGCTGCAGGGTTCTTCTTCAGATGTCTGATACAGATTTTCAATGTAACCTGATTTTGTTGTTTAATATTCAGCCTGAACCAAGAGGAGCATTTTGTGATGAGAAATTAAATCTCTTATCTTCTTCTCACATATTGTTTGTTTGGATTCTGTGTGTGTGCGTGTGTGTATGTGTGTGTGCGCTGTCATTTCTTTATTCTGTTGTTCTCTGGTGAAAGTTAGTTTTCTAACCAGAATTTGAATCTGTGTACAATTGTGTTGCTTTATTCTGTACATTTTAAATCATGACATTGAATGTGTAGACAAACGCACAAACAAACAGACAAAAAAAACCCCACTCCTGTTAAAAATATCTAGATCAATGAAAACAGACCTCTGCTGGTGAGATGTTGGAAAGTACTAAGAGTAGCAGTGAGTATGGAACCATTTCCACATTGTCATCTTTCTCTTTGTAAAGTGTTTGCCTGATATGACATCACTCGTTACAGTGTCAGCTGGGCCTGTATTGATCTTAATCTTAATGAGTGTTGCTTGGCAGGAAACAATCGAACAAATCAAATGCCACAGTGACAAAACAAATGAGGAGCAACAGAACTTGAGTTGGATGTCGTCTGTTGTCCTGTCAGTTCCGTCTCGTGTGACAGTGGATGGGTGGGGCGTGGGGGGGTGGGGGGTGGAAAGAAGCGATAACAGAGGACAAGGAGAATTTATGATGCCGTTATTTCATTCATCCTGCTGACAGAGGACAAGAAGAGAAAAAAAAGAGACTGGGAGATTCAGATCCCAGCGGTGAGTTGACTAATTCATCTCTCTCTCTCTCTCTCTCTCTCTCTCTCCCTCTCCCTCTCTCCAGGACACTGACGAGAGCGAGCACATAAAGGAGGAGGGAGAGGAAGTCTGACACAGATAAAGAGGAGAGGATAGCTTGATGCAGGAAGTGAAGAGTGAAGGAGAGACTGTAATGATGGCTGAGGCGCCTCAGCAGCAGCAGCAGGAGGAGCTGGAGCAGCAGGAGCAGCAGCACCAGCAGCAGCAGCAGGAGGAGCAGCAGGAGGAGCTGCAGGAGGAGCTGGGTCCCCTGGAGTCCAGCGAGGAGCCTGAAGGAACAAAGGAGAGCGTGCGGGTGAACCCGAGCCGACCTCTGCTGTCCATGAGGTCCATGAGCAGCGTTGATCCAGAGGACAACTCCCCCAACATGATTGTCTACAGAAAGGTGAGATCAGTTTTAGTGACGTTAAAGCAACGTTTGACCTCCAGCTGTGGCTTCAGTTTCATTTTACTCAAACAAGTCAACGTAAACAACACAAAAACTGGGAAAGAAGCTCTCATTTCTTACTGTCTAGACGCTGGGAAGATGTTGTGTTGACAGTGTGGCGCTGCGTGTTTTATTTTGAGCCGTCGGGTCGTATGTCCGTATGGCACAGACCAGCTGAAGGAGGTGTGTTGCTGAAGAGCACAAACTGAGCTGAGGCTTCTCCGGCTTTCCGGACAGATGGTGGAAGTTTCAAACAAAGTTCCTGGTCGGGAAAGGAAATCTCATCCAGTCCTTTTGAGGGAGAGAGGAAACGGTTGGCGAGCGGAGGGTTTCATCAGAATAAACCGCAAGATGCTACCTGAGCCACCTCTAGACAAAACACACGGCTGATTAACAACCAGGAACCTGGGATTGTCTGCCACATACTGAACATTACATCACATTAACAATTCCGTTTGTTTGACAGCGAAGAAGTTGTGTTTAGAAAGAGTCCATGGATGTAAAACCAGGGTGTGGGTTGTTTCCCCTGTTATCGAAGCTGTTGTGTTGTGGCTGACCCCTGACCTTTGACCTCACTGTGAAAATGTATGTACGGTTTCTCGTGTGGGAATCAATATAATATCTCAGCAAATATCATCTGAACCTGAATAGGAAGGAAGGTCCCGGGGGGGGGGATCTGAAATGACCTGGGAACGAATGCAGAGGTGTGTGAATATAGACATCGCCCCCCCCACTGCGTTTCATTACGACAGATGAACGGGGTGTGCATGGTGCCTGGATGCACTGCGAGTCTGGAAGCAGCGGGGAGGCAGGGGGTGATTTTCCTGAGGCACCAGGCCAAGAACGTGGTCTTTGTGTCAGGATTGTTTACCAGCAGGCAGCAAATCCACACACATTGACTTATTCATCCTCAGAGTAACAAGCAAAGAGATGAGACAGAGATTTCAAAAGACAGTGAGAGGAGGTTAAGGAAATGGTTGAAAATAGTTCCACAATGCGGAAGAAAAGGGGAATTATCTCGTAAACGAATGGGAAATACAGGCGATCTCACTGTAGACGGTGTTGATAGGTATGTCGTGGTCGCTGGGGTTTGAAAATCTGCGTCTGGTGAAAGAAGCGGCAGGAATTGCGAGACGACAACAGCCACTGTCAGCTGTGATAAATGAGTTCTGGGTGCAGTGTGGAGGGAGGGTTCAGGGAGACGGAGGTAGGAAGAAGAAGAAGAAACGAGATGATGGGGAGGTGGAGGTGTGTGTCTGTGGGGGGGTACTAGTATGGTTCCTCTATAGGAAAACGCAGATGTAAGCAAATGAAAGGTGGATGCGTTACCACACCTCACGCACTCGGAGATCTTTTGGTTGCTATAAACACTCGGCTCCTGCACAGAGAAGGTTACTTCAGGTGAATCGCGATGAAACGGCACATTAGCCTCAGGAGACAGGAGATGTTCTCCAGCTCCTGCTTTTACTGCGTTAAATGCATTCGGCTGTATCTCTGCAGACTGGCCTTACGAGAGGAACGTGCGGTTTGTGGCCTCGTGCACGCTGGTATGTTTGTGCAGACGTTACCGTGATTTAAGTAATGTATATGTGTTTAGAATGCATAAAGACTGCATAAAGATCAGTGTGTCTATATGGTATAAATGAAACTGAAGCTGTACAGTTTGTCACGTGTTCCAGTGTTTGTTCAGGATGCAAAACAAACACTTTGCTATAAGCCGAGCTGCTGATTCACAACATTTGCTGTATGCCCTGGATTGTGGTCCCATTAGTCTCTCCGGATAAGTCATCAATCATCCACCACCACAACCAGTAGGGGGAGGAAAATGCAAATCCTACTCCCAATTCACAGTTGATAAAGCTTCTGGGTCGCAAACTACAAAGCTCCACTTGAAAACAGTGGTGTTTTGAAAAAGACTGTGGAAGAATTGGTAATTGTACACGCAGCGTGTCCGTGACGTTTGTCGTGGTTTATGAATGAATGTGGAACAGGGGAGATGATACTGGGTCAGTGCTGGAAGAGTAATCAGGATGAGAAGTGATGGCACTCGCCTGCAGGGAACCGTTCATCTGCTGAAAAGATGATCTACGACTCTTCCTCAGTCCTTTCCCTTTTTATCCTCATGGTGTCTCTACGTGTGCTCCATTTTACTATTTTCTATTCGAGACTATTATCATGTATTCTTATCCAGCGGTAGTTTAATCTGTACTATTTGTGCTTTATTGTTGTCTTATTTGTTTCTATTGTACTATTATTATAATCAGCTGTATTTTTTTTCTCATTGTGTTTTATCTAAATCCATTATATTTCTCTTTTATTCTGTTCTGTCTTATACTGTTCTATTTCTTTGTTCTTTTGTTCTATACTACTATTCTCATTTATTTTCCCATTCTATTCTATTCTATTCTATTCTATTCTATTCTATTCTATTCTATTGCATTGTTCACTATTCCAGTGTCCTTTTTGTCTTTTCTTATTATGTGCTCTCCGGAGTGAGACGAGACAATGTGGAACATCTGTACAGCTGTAGCAGCTTGTATTTGTGGCGCTCAGATGTTAGACATTGGTTGTGTGTTTCCAGCTTTGTTATAGGATCATGATTACAGGCACGGTCACATTGGAGGTTTAGATAATGGGCTGTGGATGTCAGTGACAGAGAGAGAGGGTGAATAGGTGAGATAAAGACAGTGTGTAATAGAGAAATGAGATGCAGTCTATTTGCGATATGTTGCGGTTTGATTGTGTGTGTTACCGCCATGTGTGTATCCCACCCTCCTGCATCTTTTTCCAATATTCCCTGGTCACTGTGCTGACAATAGCATCTGTTTATACAGATACCTGTTCCCATAGTGTCCTCTGACCCACAGTCAGGGTGGCGGGTGCTGCCCCCGGCTGCAGGATGGCTCCACTGCAAAACCCAGGCAGGACCTGCTGTGTAGTGTAACAGGCTTCAAAGTCAAAAGCAGGAAACACAGATTGTTGTGGGCACAGGTGAGTCTGTAGACGTCCTGTAGCAGAGAGGAGATCGTCACGTGTGACCAGTGCAGACTCATCTGTCACACTGTAGTAACGTGTGTGTCTGGTATATTGTTTTGTCTTGCATCAGTAAGATGCCAAAAGCTGTCAGGATCTGGGATGACAAACAGATTTACCCTGACAGAGGTTTTGAAAGAGTCACATCTTTGTTTTGTTGTTTTGTTGAACGATCCGTTCACAGCATGTGTTGTTTTGTTGTTTTCATGTGCCAGAAAGCCCTGACCAAATATCAGGACGCTTCAGACACCATGTGGAAGAAAGCTTTTCAGTAGGGTTAATAAAATATTTCAACTATTTGCTTTTTCCTTTGACCCCTATGAAGAGTTTTGTAGACAAAATGTATACATTGATTTTGCTATACAGCAAAGTCCTCCGTTGAAATACCAGGAAGTCCCATCAATACGATCATACATTAAACTCTTATTGTGTGTACAAAGCATTTATTAAAATGTTCCGAATCACATTTCACTGTGATTCAGTGTTTCAGTTCAGATCCGATTTAATAACCGCGCTCTTTATTGTTAACATCACATGGAGGCTGCGCCATAAGGTGATTCATCATTTTATGCCTTTAAGCTTTTGGGCCCTTCACAAACCATAAAATTCCAGTCATGCCAAGTCACCACAACCCAGCGCATATTTATGAGGCAATTTCACGTGGCAAAGAAATTTCACTGGCCGACAACCACATGAATCATAGCACAATCACAGCTTCCTCCTGAAATCGGACGCTGCCGGTATCCACGCAGATACTACGGGTAAAGATTGTTACTTAGGACCAACTTCGTTTATTTTTAGCAGGAAACAGCTGAACAGATTTTCAGCCTCCTTTATTGCCTGCTGCAATAAAAAAAAAAGAGTCTCTTGTGCAGTGGATTTTGGAGGTGATGATGTGAAACGGCACAATGAATCAACGGCGTTTATAACGTGACAACTGGAAAGCGCAGTGTCTTTGTGTTTTATTGGCTTATTGATAAAAAGTGCAAAATAAAATCAGTGTGTTCTGGGCCGTGAAGGGAACATTTGGGCGCGTGACCCACAGTTACCTCCACATAGGGTTGTGTGTGTGCGTGTGTGTGTGGCTTGCTATTTTGCGCCAAGCACATCTAATCATGGTGCAGATACCTGAGGAGAGCTCATCACAACAGAGCAGGTAGAGAGCAGCAGGCTAATCAAATCACGTGAGATGCTAATTGGGGGGAGTTTAAATTGCAAATCTTAAGATGACAGGATGATCGCTCTTTCCGCCTGTTTTTCCTTTTCCATTAATTCCTTCTTTCCCTTTGGTTCACGAACTGTGAAGTTAAACTTTTGGGAACTGGTGACAACTTTTAGATTTATCTTGTGTCTTGTCACAAAAAAAAAGACGATATTGTTGTGTTTACCTCCTGGCGAGGAAAACAAACATCTCTGTGAATCTCCTGACGGCGTTTGGAAAGTGATATTAATTAGTAATCAGTTGAGGACACGGGTCTCGTCAGGGTCTCCGGCCAATGAGTCTGGTGCCGGCAGGGAGAAAGTGGCAGCCGTCCTTCCCTAGGAGGGAATATTCCCTGGGCCTTCAGGAATAATGACATCCTGAATCCCCACTGACTTCCCGTATCGCTTAGGTCTAATCCAGACTAATCCTCCTCAGTGTACACTCACAGCCTCACATTCAACGTGGTGCTTCTGACTTTGAATCAGTAACTGGCACGAATAAAGAAGGAATAGTTGAACGTTTGGCATATTTGACCACATCTGATGTCAGGAATACCAGTCACAGCTGAGTGAAACACGAACGAGTCGGATGCGAACCGGTTTCCTGGATTCTCTGGAAGCACATCTGCATGTTGACTCCTACCTGTCAGCAGAGGGTGCGTCTTGTGGGTCTGTTGAGGCGCCGGTGTGTTTGTCATGCTCTGGTTGTGTCAGACAGCAGGTGTCAGAGGATCCCGCTTGGCCTCGCCTCACTGTCGGCGCTCTGTTCCCATGAATTTAAAGTGACTGTCTCAATCTGACGCTGCGTTTGCAGGCGTGAATGTATTGTGCGTGTCAAGGTTCTGGCAGCACGTGTGGGATTCTGTCGGCTGGTTTTAGACTGATGGAGTGATACAACACAACACGTTGATGAATATTAATATCCTGCCTCTGTGCAATAATTCAATATCATCCATTATTCCAGCTTTAATGAACTAGCATAATAGTACAGATTTTGTTTCATTTATATCATTTAATAACAATAATAATAATAACAACAATGATAATAATAATAGTTATTATTTTGCTAATCATATTTGTGCACCTTTTAAATGCCATTGAATTGACTTTCATTTTACATAGATGTATGTGGTGAATAATTATGGCACGATGTTTTACACAAAGTGTAAGTGTAATATTATTATTATATAAAGTGTAATATTATTATTCTGATATTTTCTTAAGTGATAAGTTTCTTATTAACCCAAAGAAATGTTGGTTTGGTTTGTAGCACAGGATTCATCACAGTGATCACAGTGATACATCAGTAACAACAAACAACTATTCACTGAATGTGCAATGAGATTCATGATGCACATTGTGACTCACGACACATGATGAGTGTGTGTGTGTGTAGCAAAACCCGATAAAGAGAGCAGTTTGTTGTTCAGCTGGGTTGTGTAGCACTGTAACTCCATGTTGTTCACATTGTGATCTTGTCCCGGGAGTGAATAGTTCAATCCCTGATTCATCTCACATATAGTCATTGTGTAATGGGGATTAACATATTGTTTTGTGGGGGAAAACAATGACACAGGCATTTTCTGGGCCGTAATGAGACGTAGCACAACCTCCACTCGCTTGTCAAATTCTGGCAGAAGTAACAAAGGACTGTACATCAAAGGGCCGCAACTACACATTGCACGTTTGAGCTCCCACGCGCACACATCAACACACACACACACGCACACACTGCCCACATTCAGAGACAATTATAAAAAGAAACGGGGTAAGAGAGAGAAACACAACAGTTCTGCAAAGTGGGAGTAAATATATTCGGAAAGGTGTTAGTGTTTGAATAGATGGTGGAGCTCACCTGTGAATAAATACACCTGCAGCCATTATTATGGTGATGCACTGAAGAGCTGCCTCAGGCCAGTGTGCTGACACCTGGGTTTTTTCCCCCCATTTGTAGCATCCAACCAAAATAATGAGGCAGCACAGTCCATTCAAAGTGGCCCCTCTTATCAGTCTCCAGGTGGATGGGTCCGTCCTAACTATGGAGATACTGCGTCCAATAAACAATGCATCAGTAAATCACGTCCACATCATTCATCGTCAGCTTCCATTATTAATGTCCCACGCAAACAGAGCTAAAGATGAAAAGCGATTCAGTGTTTAAGCTTAAAGATTCACCTGAGACGCAGAGTGGTAGTGTTGTGTTACTGCAGCAACAGGAACAACACATGCCGCACAAGGCGTTGGTGTCGACGCACACACGATGTTGTGTGCACTCAGAGCAGCATTGTGTGTCGGGCGAAGAGGTTGAGGTACGAGGTATTTCGCACGAGGAGATCAGGCTAGCAGAGGTTGCAGTGCCACGTGGCAAGTTATGATTAATGAATGTGAACTTTTGTCAGGCTCGTTCCCGATGTTGCCCCAGGTCCATTAGACTACTGGGATGGACACACACACACACACGCACACACAAAGAAAGAGAAAAGATAACCTACGCTGAACTGATGGATGATAGGAAGTAGGACCACACATCGTTTTTCCATTAGCGTCTCATCTCATTCGGCTCCGTCTCTTACTCTGCCTGCTCCAATCAATCTTCAGCCGCGCGACTCCCCTCTCCTCCGTCTCAAACCTTTTGTTCGCTCCCGCTTTGTTTCCGTCGGTTGTTGATATTGACGGAGGGCGGGATAGATAAAATGCATGATGCTCGCATCACATCACAGCTTAAGGTGACGTGAATAAGAATCGGCGGTGGTAATCGATCAATTGGAGTATTGATCTGAGAGGAGCAGGGCAGATTCCTGCACTGTTGTTCTTCATTCACCATTGTTCCCCATGTGCCTCAAAGGGGCCATGTGCAGCGTTTAATTACATTCATAAATCATCACAATGTGATTCTACATTGTCATCGTAAAACACAAAAACGTAGATGTAACAAAGCTCTTTCGAAAGGCCTCAGCGTTGTGTGCATATCGCGTTTTACATCGCAAACGTTGACTTTCCAGGAAGTGTGGTGCGTGTGTTTACAGCATAAAAAGGAAGTGTATTAATTGTGAGCCTCTCAGGGGAGTTTGTGATGAACAGGGTGAACAGAGCGAGAAGCTGCGTTTGCTCGGTGACAGTAATCAGAGCGCCGCGTGGAAAATGTGGAATTTCCGAGAATCATTTGTTTGTATTCTGCTGATTTACATAGCCAAAGTGCCTACATGTGAGGATGCCTATTAATGAAATTTAATTGGTGTCTGGATTACAATATTTTTTTCAGCGTAATGCAATGCAGTTTAATTGTCCACAGTAATGAACAGTTTCTGTCCACACAATAGAGCAACAGAAAACCTTATATTTAATATTATATTTTTGCTGATATCTATATCTATATCTATATCTATATTTATATCTACATCTATATCTATGTCTATATCTATATCTATATCTATATCTATATCTATGTCTAACTATATATATGTATATCTATAGAGTTGTATGTAAGTATAATTCGTGGAGGTTGCTCAGTGTGCTGTTTATTTTATTTATTTTCACCTCATGCTTGTCTTTTCCCTTCCGGCCTGTTTTTCTTCGACTGCGCTCTTCCCCGTCTCCGTCTGTTCCCCCCCTCTCCATTTATCCCACGTTGAACAATCTTATTTCTGTGTTGGCAGAAAACAATATTTCAGTAAATAGTGAAGTAGGCCAGACCGCGTCTCCACTCCGCTGGGAGCAGAGCCGGGGGAAAGTGCAGCAGCTCGGTGCAGGTGGAGTTATTGGGGTTAAAACAGCCCTGTAGCCTCATCTCGAGTTGGACCAATCCAGGCACAGGCACATAAAACCCATGGGTGGTGGAGCGTGTGTGCAGGAGTTATGGCTGGATGAGGTTGGACCTGCTGGATCTGTGAATGAAATCATACTGGTGATTTAATTCTGCTGTTACCCTCACATCCAGCGATAATGGCGTGATACTGCTCTTAGCGGCGCTCCCTGCGGAGGCAAAGCAGAGTAACCTCTAAATAACAAGCAGGGAATGTTGCATGTAATCCCCCCACTGGGAATCAGTTTAGAAATAAAGTCATAAGGGAGAAAGCAGATTTTTTTTTTTTTGGATTAAATAAGATAATCTCAGGTTATGGCACCTGACTGAGAATCAGCACCAGCAGCTGTTTATCTCATCGAACCATCAACCTGAAGGAGGCAAAGAAAAGGGCAAAGCAGGAATACCTGCTGGATGTGACACGCGTTGCCAAATAGCAAAGAGAAAGTAAGAGTAGTCTGGCAGCTGAAGGCGGTGATGAATAAAACCCTGGAATCAAGATGAATCTGTCGGGATAGATAAACAGGATCTATTTTCTCCTCGTGGCGTTGCCTCTGATTCCAAAAGGAAGATGGACGAGGTGTTTACACAATCCAGATAAGTATAGATTTTATGGATCTCTGCTCCTCTGGCTCCTCTATCAATAGAGCCCATTAAGATGTAAACATCAAGCCATCCATCAGCGAGAAGGTTTCCCGCTCTATCAGCCCATCAGCGCCATCTATTAGAGCATGACACTCCTTCAATTATATGAAGCTGGTGTCTCTTTATGTATCACTCTCTTTTTTTCCCTCCCTCCATGTTTTTCTCTCTTACAGCTCCATCGCTCAGTAGCTCTACAAATCACGCACACACACACACACAGCTAGGAGTCTACAATTTCCTTAATTCACCTCCTGTGTCGTCCCTCCTGTATCTCATTTCTCCGTAAGCCTTCGGGCAAACTGTTGTTGCATTGTCGCAAATCCGCTAATTTGCTGCTCGAGTCCCGAAGCGTCCTCCTAATCTTTGCGTTGTTATCGCCGCTGGAGAGAAATTGCTCGTGTTTTGATTATTTGTGAAAATTGCACTTCCACGGCAAAGATGTGGGAAACAATCATAAGAAACTCTATGCGAAAAGCCGCCGTTCCTACTGAACATGAAAGTCTGACTCTCAGTGTAGTTTGGTGGAATGAAACGCATCTGTTATCATTCGCATACGTCCACAGGCACAGGCGAGGCCGCGTAGGGGCGGATTCAGGATTGGATAGACAGGAGGCCAAAATCCAGAGCCGTCAAAGGTTCGAGGGCGTCACTCGGAGAGAGGCATCGATTGAATTGTCAGTTGGTGTTAATATTTCATAGGGTTGAGGCGGTGCAGGCATTCAGATGCTGGGCCTGACAGACGAGGCTCACGGAGAGTGAGTAGCCTAATCAATACCCATCAGGGATGAGCACTAATCAGGAGTGTTGGGTGGAGAAGGCACCAAACTACATAAAGAGAGCTGATGGACGGAGAGCGGTGGCGTCCTGCTGCTCATCAGCCGGGCCTGACGAGACACATCATACCTGTTGTTTTCTTCTCTGAGGCACTTTAAAGGACCATTGCTGTTAATCTGGCAGAGACAAGTTTGTGGATGTTACTTTAGATTGTTAGTGTGTGTGAGACGGACGACGTCATTAGGACGCGAGTTGTCAGTGTGTTGGTGCTAAAGCAGAGAAGTCTCGCTATTAAATTATGAATTATTAATGTTAGTAGCTCGTGAGAGCTGAACCTTCTGCAGGAGAGTTTATTATTTTGTGGAGGGGGGGGGGTCATTAAGTTGGTAAAAATGTTGCCTGTGGAGATCAATTTCCCTTTTGTTGTGCAAATAGTTTTGTCTGCATCGGCGATACGTTTACAAGTGCGTGAACCTAAATGTGGAGTTGTGTAACCATGTGTTTGTGATGACGTTTACATGTCACTGCAGGATGTGACTAATGATACGTTGGCTCACACACTCACTGTCGCCTCTTCATCAGTGGCAGATATGAACCTAGGTATGAAGATGTTAAGTCGTGGTATTTGATGTATACTGTTGTCATAGTCATGCGGCAGAACAAGAGTAACAGCTAATTGATTTCTACGTTGCAGGATAATTAGCTCAGTTTTTAATGGTAATTTAAGTAATTAAGGCGTAATATTTAAGTGTATAGCGTCTCAGTTTACAGTCACTTTTAACTTGACACACATCGTTAATTTTATTTGTTCATTTGATACAAACTCTATGATCCACCTCATCGTGTGTATTAGATTGTTGACACACTGAGTGCTTTGTATTAAAGAGTTTTTTGAATGCTGCTAAAGTAGTAGTTTGGTTAACTGAAAGATTGATTCTTCACCTTCTCTTTAACATTTAATAAGAACCATCCCACACTGCACAGTAAACAACACAACAACAACAAACAACCTGTAGTCTACTATATCCTGCCTGATGACCCTCAGGGAGCGCTGCCTCATCACATCTTCGCTCGTCGTCTGGCTCTTCCGACAGGTTCATCATGCACCATTTCCCTGATCGAGTAACAGAATAGACATTCCAGGTAATAGCCACACGCTGGTATTTGAAAACCCTGCATGATCAGACATGACGGGATTCATGTAAACAGACCGTACTCCATAATTCATGTGGGGGAATTAGCTCGACGAGAACCAGTTGACATATGTCCTTGACAAATGAAATAATCCTGTTAAATTGTCGCAGCTTCAAATGTACTTGTCTATATCTAAGTCCTTTTCCTGAGGCAGCGATGGTAAATAGATCTGTCACTTCCTGTTAAGCACAGTGCGAATGTTTTGCTGTAATGAGGCCGTCAATTCCCCTTTGCCCGCCAGAAACGCGCCGTTCCACTCTGCCCCTCAGGTCACTGCTGCAGAAAGATGGCGTCGACGTCCTAATGAGAGGCTCTGTTTTATTGTTAGCGATCGCATTTGGGGACCGCAAACCCATGCTGGCCACCCGCCTCATGTTTCAGGCCTGATTCCAAAGCCCCCCTCCCATGTCGCCCTCTTCTGTTTCTTTGTTTGTTTATTCACAGATACAGATTTCACTGCAGATATAGCTGACACTGACTGTTTATTCTTTCCAAGCTAATAATTTACAAGATCCAGGGAAAAAAAACCAAAATGTTAGTGATTTCTAATAATACACAGCGTAACAATCTGTGCTGGGTAGTCTGGTCTCAGACCATCTCTACCCAACATATGTGGAAAATTGCAGAAAGAATTATTCATAATCATTGTCAATATCCAATAATTTGCTTAAAAGCGTTGCTGTGGAAATGCACTTACTCTTGTACTGTATCATTTTGTGGTACAGAAATAACTGCAGGGAGCTTTTCAGATAATTGGGCCTCTTGCTTCTCCATAGACATCCTTTGCTATATCTCAGGCCACACACACACACGCACACACACACACACACACACACACACACACACACACACTACCCCTTAGTTGCAGTCAAATTACTCTTTGAAACGTGAAGAGAAATAAGTGAGAATGCATGGGTGACCTCTGTATACCCACTGCTCTCTCTCCATCTATTTATTCTAGAATGAACGTCTGAGGCAAATCTGGGTTGTTAATATTAAGATTTAATATATTGGCTTGACATCTTTTGAGTTTTAAAAAGATTAAACATTTTTAAATGGTGAATGTCATGTGCAAAACCTTTGCAGGCTTTAAAAAAAAGGACAACATACGGGTTGATATTTACCAGTGATGATAGCCTGCTGATTGCTTTGCTGGATCAACTGCCACTGACCTCGAGCATTTAACCTCAAGCGGCTCCAGGGGTGATGTACTCTAAGCAACCATGCGTTGTGACCTTTTTGGACAGAACTGCGGATATGTAGGCGGTGATGTGCGTTTTATTCTGAGAGATATTTGAAAGATGAGTCTCAGTGAATCACAGATAGCCCTGAATGTATGTTTGAAAATCCTTTACTTCCTTATTTATTCTTTATTTAACTGCAGTGTAAGAAGGCTTTCACTACAGGACAACTTCCTGCTGCATCGTATTTCCCATCGCAGCTGTCAAACGGTTGCTAATTTCATCCCCATGAGTCAGACAATTTAGATGCAGGTCATATATTGACAAGCTGTTAGTCTCTTCCATTGGAATGGCCGCTCTGAGATTTGCCATAGCGTTTGCTTTCCAGCAGGAGGCGATTTACTGCAAAAGTTTAAGGTAGAAATGAGAAAAGTTTGCACGGAAGTTTAATCTCTACTCCAGATTCTGCATTTGTAGCATCGGTAGATGTGGGAAGTTACACTGAGATGATGTAAGATGTAAACAGTTGTAAACAACTGTTTCTGGTCTATTGGAGTTTTAAGTTTCAGAGGAGTTATTCCCTTAGATAAACCTAATAGGCTGCTGTGCTGCTGCTGCTGCCACCTAAAACACATAATATGTCTATTGAATAAATGATGCTGTCATCAGCATACAGTGCTGAAACTACACTCCAGAGTTAACTTTAGCACCATCGTATTAGTGTGGCTCTGAAAACTCACAGCAGCCCTGTACTCAGGGGTTGAGGGGGAATATGAGTTTTTGCGTTATCGTGTAGATGAAGTTTACTTTAAAGTGTTTTTCGTTGGTTAATGTCACCAGGTTAAATTATTACTAAATGTATAAAGCCACTGACTGGCAGGTTTATGATCAAAGCAAGCTGGGTTTGTGAGCGACAATATATTCTGTTTTATGTATGTTGACGATTTGTCATTAATTTTATAAGGTCCTCACAGATGGCTTTCATGGCCGTCAGTCATTTCAAAGCAAAGCAATTATCAGCGGGCCATTAACGATAATCGATCGCAGTGTGAAGACGTGGACTAGAAGCAGCAGACAGAAGTCAGGAGATGAAACAGATGGCATTTCAACGGCAGGCTTAATTAAAGTGAAAACATATATTTTGAATGCTTCTTAATGACTTATAATTTAATGGCAGGGTTCAATGGATGGGCTTGGTGATCGATAAAAGTGACAGAAGCTCCCCACAGCAAACCACCTACAGCGCAAGGGACTATATTTCATCTGTAGAAGCTACAGAGTACAGTCTGTGAGCCTGAGGAGTGGCATGACGGCGTTAATCACAGTGATATATAAACTGATATTTCTGATTGATTGCTTGTGTGTTTAACTGAGAGGCTTGGGGACTTGAGGAGAGTTTACTAAAAGTTTATTAAAACCCATTTCAGCACAAAACAGACTGCCACGATTCCGCATACTCTCCCCACTGTGGTGTTTTATCTCAATTGGGCTGTGACGAGATAGAAGCCGCCGTTTATATCTTTGTTTATTTTGTCCCTGTCGAGACGACAGCGGCAATTGGGGGTTTGACACAGAAAGAGAGAGGCACGAATTTATCGCCTACGGTAACACGCGGCGTGTCGTGGAGCAGCTGCAATTTGAAAGCAGCTCTGGAAAACTCCCATTTAAATTCAGTCTGCACACACCCTGCCTACAATACCATACAACATGTTGACATAATTGGTTGATCATAACAGCATTTTCGACTTTTAGCTTGACAACCAGGAGAAAACAAGGAGCCGCTGTTGGCTGACACGCTAACTGGCAAATGACAAATTGTCAAACGAGTTGAATCAAAGTCAATCCCTGCAAAGACTCTCACTGATGCATGTTAATAAAGTAGCCTGTATCAGAGACAGTGACTTTGCGTCTCAAGTTTTCAAAGTGACATGAAACTTGGCGAATTATTTTGCCCCTTCGGGTTCCTGCCTATTAAAACACTTCCTAGAATAACATGAGATCAAATTACTGAGCATCTCAACATCCGGGTTGAGTGAGTTCTGGGTTATTAAGGTTCGTAGATAATTATCTGGCTGCCACCAGGATTGCATAGCATCACGGTTTGTTATCTGTAACTCTTCTCTCCTTTGGGTTTACTGATGCATTGATCCTCCGATCACCTTCACCCCTGTTTAATTGCATGTTGTGTGTATTTTCGCAGTAATGCGTAGGGGATGATATCCATACTATGTGTGGGGGTGTGAGTATGCGTGAAAGTGCTAATCAGTGGTGACAGGACCATTTTTCACAGGAGCTGCTTCATCTACTGGGCTCACAGCAGTCTAATTAACCCAGAGGACCAAACAACACCTTCAGACTTTATGGCCTCGTCTTCTATCTGTCAGGCTTCACTGTTTACCACAGTCGCCGTCACGTTTGTTTACTAGTTTGGCAAAGAACTGTATCAAGCCATCAACTTTCTGCTCCAACACTTATTGTGCATTAACATAACCCTTATTAATAGTTTAGCAAAAGTGTGGGTGGCAGCGTGAACTGGTTGGTGAACTGGAAACTTTCAGGAAGTCTAGAAAGTTATTGCCTTTGCTGGACTTTGCATGACATTTGGAACTGTTTGATTTCAAGATCGAGAATGTTAGTGTCAGTGTCATCGTCTTTCTGCGTCGTCAAATAAATAAATCTAATAGACACATTCCAATGGAGTGTTTTCTGCATCTAAGGTTCCCCAGGATATGACTGTCTATTGACCGTCCCTTAGTTTCCCTCATGTGCCACTGTGGTTGTTTTGATCAACGAGCCCTGCTTTTTTTTTGTCTTAATTGTTGTCCTCTATAAAAAGTCCAACACAAATTGGAAAGTGACCGGGTGCAAAGGATTTAGTTTCTTTTGTTGGTGTAATTCAAGGAGAGACAAAGCCTCCAGTCAGAGGTGAGAGATGAGCTGAACACACAGCAAATATTGACTCCTCGCAATTTAGCACAGCACACAGCCGCGACAGCAAATCTATGAGTTTCTGTAACTCAGGCCTGCTCTGCTCGTATCCACTGACCTTTTTATAAAAGCAAGTAACCTTTGAAAAGGAATGAACTGGGAAGAAGTTGGCTTGGGAAAATGAGTGATTATTTTTTCCGTCTAAAAATAGGTTTTAGACCAACTTACAGTGTGCGACAGATTCAGGATTAGATTTGATTTTGTAATGTTAAACATGTGCAAATGCTGTTTTGAATGTTTAACTGTAGAAACTCACATCTGTGTTGGTTACATCTCTGCCATAGACGCTATTCCAACACATGACTTCCTAAGTCCAGATAAGTGATTATAGGTCTCCAGCTGGTTGCACTTTGACACCTTTAAATACCATCACGGGCTAATGGGGCCCCCTGTGCAGTGCCAAAACAGTGCTACAAGTGTTAATGTGTTGTGTCACTATAAAAGATGGAAGGACATACTGGAGTTAAAAGTGCCTTTTTGATTGTTCAAATTGTTGGGCAATCCTCTGAAATCTGTGCAGCAGTGTGTTTGTGTATGTGCACGATTTGTCCTCGAGCATGTTAGTCTTTACACGCTTAGGCAGTTTATTGACAATCTAGATACACATTTCACATCCTGGTCCAACTTTCTTATCCCCTTCAGATCAAATAAATTTTTATGCATCTCATCATTTTATTTTTTGCGATGTCATGCTGTCCGAAAGGACTTTAGTCAGCCACAGATTCACACTGTGTGTGTGTGTGTGTGTGTGTGTGTGTGTGTGTGTGTGTGTGCGTGCGTGTGTGTGTGTGTGTGTCAGGAAGATTGAGAGTGAGTTTGCGTTATCTCCCCTCCAACTGCCCTGAGGAATAATAGTCCACGGCGTTCCTTGTGTTTGGTAATGGCATGCTGCTATCTAGAAATGACTTTCCAGCACCGCGGCCTTCCATGAGCACTCGAGCCTGATTCAGCAGCATCAGGGCTTCGTCTGCGGTACTTGACATTACGGGCAATCTCTGTTTTCATTTGAGTCACTTTTATAGCGCTTCATTTGATCGCATATAGAAATAAAAACAGAGAGAGAGAGTAAACAGTAGTGTGCGTGTGTGCCCATTTTACCAGACGACCCTCGCACTCCATATATAGAAATCTCTGGATTTGCATTCTCAGCCTTCATCAAACTTCCTGCCTCTTCTTGGAACGACCTTTCAGATTTGCTGAGTGTGGTAGCGATGGCTCCCGGTGCGGTCTGAGGATGGCTTAATGACCACATTATCACTTCCCCACAGTTAGTTAATTGCAGTAAAGGTTGTTTGCGAGTGGCCAGGGACTGGAGTGGCCCCCGCTGAAAACTGAACTAAAACGTCACTGCAGCTTGAACTGAACTGCTGCTTTATTGGAAACGGGAGGAAGGGACAATGTTCAAAAATGGCAATGTCTTCTTCTTTGGTGCTTTTCGAGTCTGTCTTTATTTCAAGTCCGAGTTTTCTTTTTGTTCCTTTCCGTGATGTGCACATCCTATCTGGCTGCGTTGTGCTTCCCCAGGCACCACTCCAGTGGCCACGTGTCTCTCAGTGCTATTTTTCTTCAGCCTTTTCTCCTTCTTTCTTTGGCCGAATGTGAACTTGTACACTCCCCCGCCCGAAGGCTCTTGAGAATGGCTCTAAAAGCAGCAGCATCTCAGGACGGCGCAATCACCTCAATGGGGAAAAAACAATGGCCGTATTCATCTCCTGGGTCTGACAAAGAAAACGGATATTGCTCCTCGAAGGGGCCTGGATGAATAGGCCTGTCGTGCACCCTGGGAGGATACAGATGGCTGGAGGAGAGCAATGTCTGGCTGCACCACCATCTATCAGCACAGCAGCACCTGCAGGGCCATCACTGAAATCGAAGAATAAAATATGGGAATCTTCCACAGGACTTGAGGAAACCTGTACTGCTGTTGTTGTTGCACCTTGAATACTGACACCAAGAGACAGATTGTCTCCTGGTTCATTTGTTACCTGCTCTCTCTCTGTCCTGCCAGATAAAACTGTCTGTTCTCTAATTCAGGGAAACGGCAGTGGCACCTTGTGTGTGTTCAAGTATCTCATAGATTTGAGGTTACACCTTGAAATTAGACAATAAAATTAGGAGGCATTTAGTTGTTTCCTCAAACGGAGTGGTGTCATGGCCTCAGTTTGAGTATGGTTGGACATAATACACCTCCAGCCTTGCAAATAAGCCGCACCGGACCTTATTGGTGGAGAAAAAAGTGCTGAGTCAGCATATGCTGAGTAGACAGTCACATTGATGCTTGGACATATGGCCCAGAGGAATCCCGGTGTTCCATAAAGATAATATTTACTGATGAATCATTTGTCAACACAAATGTAAGAAATAAAAGCTCAAAATTGGTCTCTAGCTTTTTAGCCATGTTAGCAGTTTGACTCATGGGTGTTGAGAGGGTCATTTTTCATTGCATGGGTTTCTTTAGGATTGGAGAAGACGAAATCCTCGGTGGAGGGTATTATGTTTCTGTTGCTGCAGGGCTGGTAGAGAGAGAGAGAGAGAGAGAGAGAGAGAGAGAGCTCAGTCTCCTCTATAATTGGACCTCTGAGGGTGTAACACAGACAGTATGCATTGTTGTTGGATCTGCCGGGGAACCCATGCCACCTCTTAGCCAGACCTCCAGTTTGAATACAGGATTCATACACTATTTCTTTTACCTCTCTTGGAGAACAACACTCAGGTGCAACATTACACTATTAATCTATAATCAGCACACAAAATCATAAAAACCGGTGGTCATGAAAAGCAAGGGAGCAGCTGTTGTGCTCTGAAGCTGCCTATGAACTGCTGTGGAAATGTGAAATTATTGCCTGGTGTTTGTTTGGGCACAACACTCGCAGCCGGTGATTTATTCTGATGGGTTTGTTTAGCCAAAAACAAACAAAACAACGGTGTGTCAGCTGTGTGTGTGTGTGTGTGTGTGTGTGTGTGTGATCTACACATTGCGTCCCCTCATATTAATCAAGTCCCAGTATGGGGACCAATTGTCCGTATGGGACCAAAACAAGTCCACACAAAGGGTTAGGAGTCAGACACAAGGCTCAAGGGAATGTCATTAGCTTTACCTGTATTTGGCAACAAATCAAATAGTTTGTGAATGAAAATTCTGTACGACTGAACAATGAAGTTTTGTTTTGACAGAGTTGAGTTCTAATGAGATCCCAAAAAAGCACTGAGATGAGTCCTGATGTGCTCTTTTATCTTCACTTCACTTCTGTGGGTCTTCTGTGGGTACTACTTCATCTTTAGTCCTCGTGATAGCATTAGGTATAACAAGGTTTTATTGAGCGCTGTTCCAGAGTGACCCTCGTACCCAGCCTATTCACTGAGACAGTGCGGCAAAGAGCAGTGAATCGTAGGCTAATGAATCTCTGACAAACCAAAAGTCCAAATGGGTAAGAAGGCAAATGCCAAGTGCTTCATTTGACTGTAATAGAATTTAAAGTGATGTTTCTCCCTATATACACTCACCTCTGCCATTTGAAACAAGGAAAAAGCTTCCGAAAAGAAAATTGAAAATGGCAAATGGCACCTGCAGTTTCTGATCCAGTATATTAGTGACTCGTGAGCTCAAAGCTTTTTTTTTTTTTTACCAACCTGTAAATGTATAAACTTTCCCTATATTTTTGTAGTGTTGGAATGAAATGATGCAGAATTGCGAAAAACATTGTTAAATCTCTCTGGAGTATCGATGGCAGCTGTGATGATGTTGATGTTGTTGATGTGGATGTTGATGTTGAAGTTCCATGAGGAAAAATGATGTGTTGTAAATTTATACACAGTAGTGACAATTTGCTGGAGGCATGCTGGCCCCCCGTGGCTGTACAGGGAGAATTGGAAATAATCAGCCTCCCCCTGTGATGATTACTCACCCTCTGCCAGGTATGGATGTGTCTGGCTTTGAGACATGAGGTCAGCTCTGTTGGTGTCCCTCCCTGGGAACAATGAAAAACTTGACTGGATGGATCATTGCCCAGGGAGTGTTTAGCCTTGGTTCTGCATTCTGCAGTCTGTGGTCGTCTGGCTGTTGTCCAGACCCAAACTCAATCAACGTTTTTATGAGAACTTTGACCTCTCAACAGTTCAACCTCAGGAATTTATCCATTGCCACTGCAGGAAAAGTTGCGTTTGGTTTGTTTTGTAGTTTGTGTAGACTCAGAAATGCTGACTATAATAACATTATGTACAGTAGCTGTTGGCTACATCCACATCAGTGTAATTTTTCTTTTTTTTTCTAAACAGCACTGATCTCCGTCCAGGTAAATGTTGGTACCCTTTGATGTAAGAAAAAAAGACTTCATTGAAGAACCCATGTGTTTAGTTCATTCAGCTCACACACATGAGAGAAAATATGAGGTGAGGAAGTTGTACTATGAAGGTCACAGATATATTTCCTTTTTTTTAGAAAAGAACAAGTTGTGTTTAAGGCAATGTATGGTTCTCGATCGCTCCTATTTGCGATTGCTGATGTCCTTCAAGACACAAGGGCAATCAACAGAGAAATAAACCAGAGCCTACCTCTTCACAGCAGCCCTCCATAACAACACACATCTCTCAGTAATGTGGAGGAGGGATTATTTCCATCACACACACACACAAACAAAAAAAAACAAAACAAGAAAGGACTTTAAAAGCTCTCTGAGGAGAAGCTAAAAATACACTCTGACACTTTCAATAAAAGCAACAGTTTGTCCTTCCGGGACTCCAGCAGGGACCGACTCTCCTGCAGCTTATTTACCTGTGGCAATGAGTGCCCTTTCCTGCTTACCATCCACATTACCACATACGTGGTGCTAGTTTATGTGACGCGTGTACTGAACACATTACACAAACCCGAAAGTAGATGATGGTAATTATCCACAGAAGGTGCCAAAGGTAAAACACAACAAAGAGGTAGCGATATGCTGGATACGCTCACAACTATTCTACTCTATTAGGACGTCTTAAAGGTTAGAAATTGTACACCTTACATTTGATCGTGCTTAGGAAACGTCTACTCTTCTGCCCTGGGAGTTTTTATACTTTTCAGTAAAAGTACATTTGTCACACTGCTAGTCTCTCCTCTCTGCTCTTTTCTAGTTTTTATATTCTTTGCACTTCAGGGGAATAGCCTCTCATGCCTGATCTGAATACTGGTCCTCATGCAACCAAGTAATGGACCTGTTGCCGTAGTCTAGTAGACAGCCTGTTGCTCCACTGTTGCCTGGGGCACCTTGTCCTCACTGCAGCGGCCACCGTGTCCCAGAAGGTCAAAACATACCAAGGGAGGCTTGAGCTATAATATCCAGCGGCCATAGTAATATCAGCTTGTCCAAAACGCTTCTTTCTCCAATTATGTTTAACAGTCTCTGCGTCGATCCTTTTTCATTGATTGGCTGATTAACAGGGACGTTGACAAGAGATGTAGAATTGACTTCCACCAAAATACTCAAAGCAATTTTCTGACCTAGGACGTCATAAAATGTCTTATTAGTGGAGTCGTGAGTATCTGTTTGTTATCACTGTGAAAGGAATTCCCTTGTGTTGCAGTCACATGCACCATTTAACAGACCGAAAGATTTTGTTTTTCGCCATAGGCTGCACTAAAAGATGGAATGTTTTTTCCCTGACTGCATCATTGGATTACCACATCTTTCCCACAACTGACACCTTCATTTACAGCATTTATTGCCATAGTCTTTGCAATTATACAAAGTCTCTGAGGCATATACTGTATGCTACGTATGTCACATTCATTTACAGCCACGCAGTTAATTTTGTCTTATACCAATTAACATGGTGTATTTGGTAAACGATCACTGTGTTTTCTTTATGGTAGTGTTGACATGCTGTGTCCAGATGTGTTTGTAGATGATCTTTTCATTGGCCGTTGGTCGTAAAGGAAAAAAAAACAGTATAGTATAAGTAGTTTCAGCTACAGGGACCAGGCAAATATTTAGTTCTTCTGTCAGGAAACATGTGCAGCTTTTATGGTTCTGTGGAGGTGTCAGCAGAGATGCACCGGCAGTCAGCTGTTGACAAGCCATGCTGTTGTCATTACACTTCCATTAACAGTGGCATCACTTGGCTGCCGGATGCACTGGGCCGTAACCAGTACGACTCAGCATCACTGTTACCGAGCCATCATATCTGACCTTTAGATAAAAACCCATACACTCTGCAGGCAGACAGCTTCAGCGTCTCCACTCCATGAGTCATTACACCCACTCTGGCTGAATGGCAGTTCATTTGCTTGGAGTGTGCTGGTGTGTAAGGCACTGTGTTAATGTGCGAATGATGCACGCGAACACACACAACGTTAATTTGACCTTCCCAGGTTGGCATGGCAATCCTCTTTGCGAAGCAAAAAAAGTGCAAATGTCCGTCATCAGAGATTAGTATGAGCGTGGGATTACCGAGTCCTCTTATTGTAGTCATCTTATGGAAGTGCATGCTCAAGATCCGTACGTGCCCAGATTCTATTACACAATGTTCATCGCAGAGAAGATTCGTCATCGGGTCCGCGTTGTCGCACGCTGCAACAAAAGGTCAAGAAATTAATGCATTTGTGTGAATTGTCTTTCCTTTTATAGCAAAGACTTCGTCAGGGATATTCTCTTTTAGAAAACAACAAACCAAACGTTGCATTGAACCTTGTATCACTGTGACAGGTTAGATCCTAAAATGAGACCTTTATTTCCTCTGTTAACTAACCAGGTCCTGGTCTTCACACACGTTCACGTGTTCAGTGAAAACGTTCTTGGTTGCTGTGACTGTCCATCTCTGTCCCGTAGAAACCACACTGTGGTGGATAGAGTTTAGGCCGCTTCAAACCAAGAACCTTACTTGTACTAGATGACCACTTTGCCTCCTGAGTCTATTTACATGATTAACTGAGCACAGGACGTTCGTTGATCTTAATTTTGTGGCGCAGTGTCGAGTCTTCGACTACGACAATTTCACACACGCATACTTATGCTTTTCATTCTCCAGAGCTCTAGGGACCAAAACGTTCGACCATCAAGCTCTTTTTAGCTCACTGTTTTACTAGTGGGAATGTTAATGACCCTGTTGAGACTGTTCTTGAGAGGAACCCAGACAAAGGGGTTTTAACGGCCCCCCGGCAGTCGCATCTTTAAAATCAGCCCGATTGTGATGTGCCCAGCAGAGAGAGCAGCAGCTGTGGGATTCAGTCGCTGCAGGGCAGGAAAGGTGCTGTACTGACAGGAGAGCCTGTTCTCAGAGGGAATCGTTACCTCAGATGGCACTGGTGTGTGTGTGTGTGTATATATATATGCTTTGAGTATATGACCGTTTTCTTGTTATATGAACGTTGTCGCTTTGCAAAAACTTGCGTGCCATGTGTGTGTGTGTGTGTGTCAGTGACTTTCCCCAAAGCTTGTGTGTTTGTGTAGTGTGTGTCTGCAGCGTTGAAGACATAGTAACCTTGCATATAATGTTCATGACGTTCCATGCGAGTCAAAGTTCTCCCTGTCTCCTGCCTGCAGTGCTGTCACTTGACTTTCTCTGCAAGTGTTCCTTGTCAGCGTTCGAGTGCCACTTACAGTGCAGGGAAACATGTTGTAATCAGTGTGGTGTCTCAGCCCTTGATTGTTAAGGATGTTGTGAAGGTAATATGCAGATGTGTTGAAGCGGCGCTGGAAGGAGAAAAAAATACATCAGCAAATGGTCTCTTATAAATAGTCGTATCAAATGTTTTGTGGATATTCAAAAGAATGGTTTTAGGGAAAAGCTTGACTTTATCCCGTATGAACCCGGTTTGACAAGAATCGATTAGCAGAGGCTCAGATAACGAGGCGAGTCGTCGAAGCTGTGGTCAAATGAACTGAGCAGAATATGTGATCGCTGCTGAATGTCAGCCGTCGCTGGCCCTCAGCCAGCCTGCTATCGATCCGCCGGCGTGTTGCTATTACTGTGGGGAAGGTTTGAAGGTGCAGGTTCAGAGGATCTCATTTCCCCCTCTTTTCTCTCCAAACATCTTACCCAGCTCCCCCTGCACACACATCCTCCACCCTCAGGGCCACGGCTGACATTTTCCCTCTCACCAGGACATAGACCTGCTTCACTGAAGCCACACTGACTGTTGCTGGTCTGCTCTACAGCGGGCTTCTCTCTGAGTCGTACTTTTGTTGGCATCCTCTTCATACAGGGTCACGCATTAGGTTTGTGTGTCCAGCTGTGAGTTGTTGTTGTTGTGTGATTTAACCCAGAATCTTAAATCGTCATTTATGACACAGACTCAGATAATAAACAGTTCACTGAAAGATGGCGTTGATGATGATGATGATGATGGCGTCCGTGTTGCTGGTGTGGATAAATGAGTGGCCATCCCGTGGCCACACCTGTCTGCCCCGCTGCCTGCCAGCCCACGAGTTGGTCCATGCTAAGCATGTGGCGATAACATTGTAATCAAAACATTGTAAATGGAACAGCTCGCAATAAATCTCATGAAATCTGCTCCTACTGGGCTGCACTTAAAACCATGACACACACACACACACAGACAGACACACACACACACACACACACACAATCCGAAAAGCATTCAGCTGTCACATGTTCACATAGTGTACACGCTCGCACACATTGTTCCATGGACTCATCCTGACCTTAAAAAAAGAAAATAAAATAGCCCTAACAGTCCCTCAGGCTGTGTGTAGATGGACAGCAGCGTTGTTATGTTGGAGCAGCAGGGGTTCAAATCAGAGGCCTGTGGCAGAACATGACTTATCCTCTGCAGGGATGCAACGCAAGGTCATTGTGCAAGCTGCCCATTCAAATACACACACTGGCAAAGTCTGCAGCAGCCACCGCTGAGCCAGCAACCTACATGCTCAATACAACACGCTGTGACAAAGGTTTGAATTGTGCAACGTGCAGACCCTTGTGTGCGTCTGACATTCATCTCTCGCCACGCGTCGTCCTGGATGCTCATCTGCACAGATACCACTGCTGCATCCTGGTCACAGTGTCAAGATGGCTGCGGTGGATTGAGGAAACACAAACATGCCAGATAAATGTTTGCTTCTGCTGCAGAATGGTAACGGGTGCAGTCAAAGTCGTCTCCAGCATCACTCTGTCGTTGGCCATCAGGGACGTGGAGAAGTTCTGAGCATTGTGACCTGCAATAAGCCTGTTGTGAATACCTGTTTGGATGAGTGGAGCACAGGTGGATGGTTTGTGACAGCAGAGGCTGTTAAAGTAATTTAAGCAGCTGTCTCCGCACACCATCAAGGCCTTGTTAGAATCGTACGATTATATTGATACAGATGCGTTGCCTGGAGCTGCGTCTGTCCTCGCTGGTGGCACACAGCCAGGATCCGCTCCGGCTAATGAGCCATAAAGAGGGTGACAGCCGCCTGATGGCCGCAGAGGTGAAAGCAGGAGACTTTGTCGCTGTGAATCTCCACGCTGTTGTTGTTGTCGGGTACATTCACTCGGGCAATACAACGAGACAAGCTTCTTTTTTTTTTTCCTGCTTTGCTTTAATACTTGCTGTGATTATGGTGCAGGGGAAAAGGCTTAGCCAGCAGAAAGCCAGGCCTCGGCCAAAGTGTGTCAAAGAAGGAATATTCTTGGAACTAGTTTAGGGAAATATGATACCATACTCGTACCTTGTCATTGCAACACACCTGTAAATCACTTATTATTATTCGCCACTCTTTGTTTTTTGTCTCCAAGCAGCGTAACGGCGTTTGATAATATATAGTCTCTGAAAGAGACAGGATGTACAGTACAGTATGCTCTGTCAGTTTAAAGCTCTCTACATTAAGTGCAGTGTGTTATGAGTCTGAGGAAGTAGATGTAGAAGCTTTGGCCCAGCGTGGGCGTCTGCTGCTGGAGTTGTACTCTAAGTTCAAACATATAAATACACTCGTAAAGCTGAAAGGGTCAGAGAGATGTACACAGCAGGGGGCTCCAGTGGAACAGAACAGAACGCGGACGAATGGAGCGCGAATAGAAAAGTTCTCTGTAATGTTGTTTTTTTGTTGTTGTCGTGATAACGTTAATGGTCCAGGTGTTTTAAAAGACACAAATGTAACCGATTTATCCTCGTCTCTCTCTCTCGCTCGTCTTTAATTCTGTGTTTATATATAGCGTCTGAATTGTGTGGTAGTTTTGTAATAGCTGTCTCCAAAGCGACCGGTTTCTCACCTCCCACTCGCTGACGCAAACAAAAAAAAGCATCTGTGCAGCGATGGGGGGGGGGGCATCAAACTCTAATCTGACCACTTCAGTGTGAAAGCAGGCAACAGGTTTAATTTAACATCAGTAAAGGTTTGGAAGATGTGCTGCAAGTATGTTCTCATCCTGCATCATCCTGAGATGGACGAGAGATGATTCACTATCACAATGATTTTAATCATTTAGTGCGACAGAAAAAAAAAGAATGGGTAGGTTCAGGCAAACGCTTTTGGTGTTTATTGGTGTTAAATTTAGCAAAATGGAATCAATCCTTGCCCCAAACTTTGAAAACATCTCCACATTTTTTCTTTCCCCTGTCCCTGGTTTCTGTCCTCTCTTCCTGTCTCCGTCTGCAGATTGAAGACATTGTCACTCACATCCAGGATGAGACGGAGGGTATTCCTATCCGGACTGTCAAAAGCTTCATGACCAAAATCCCCAGTGTGGTCACAGGTAAGACCACAGAGACCTGCAGAAGAATGCATGAAGAATGCTGAGGTGCACCATAGTTATCAGGAGGAACAGGGGAACTGAGGATAACCTATTAGTTCGAGTCCGGATGATTTCTCGTATCGCATGAATAAATGACTTTCACGTCTGAGATCGTGTTTTAGATAGTTCTCCAGCTGAGTCACACCTTTCACCCTTGTTTGGCTGCGTCAAGGCTGCTTCTGTGTGGATCAGTGGAGGATAGCTGGGTAGCTGGAGGGAGAGTGCGCGGACGACGCGTGATTAAATGTTTGGGAAAGAAAGTGCGAGCGGGGAAACAGAATGAGTAATGCCGTCCTCCTACTGTCAACGAGCCCTTCAGCAAGGCAATCAACCCCCTGACTGCTTCAATAACGCTGGGCCTATAGGGGTCAGTGTGTGGGCATACATTAATGTGAATCACTGCCTAGGCAGGCGCCATCAAACTTGGTAAACAAATAAACATTTAAGGTAGGCAGGTATGGATGGATGTCGATGGATCTCTTGCCTACTGGTTGTAGTCAAGTCATTCGATGATCTGAATCATCTAAATAGACTGTGGCCACGGTTGGAGGCTGCGACACGCCCCAAACAAATCAGACGGGCCATTATCATTCCTCTCTTTTTCAATCTTTGCACTTATGGAAAACATATTACCCCAACATGCCACGAGCAGAGCGTATCAATAAACACAATTACGACTGCAGTGGATGGATGTGCAGAGCGGCAGCTCACACGTTTGTAACCGAGTGCCAAGGGCCAGGAAACTAATGAATGATGGAGAATTAAACAGCGCCTCCCTTGGGGCTGAGAGAAAGCAGAGGGGAAGCACGGATAATATGATACTCGATCTCCACTGCAAATACGCCAACGAACGCGTCTATCGAAACGCGTTTATCAAAGCGCGTCTATCGATCGCACTCGCTACCAAACATAATGCCAGTCCTCTAAATGATAAACTCCATGATGAAATCCTAATTTTCAGGAGGTAAAGATGTTATTTGGCTCATTATTCCTTTATGAAGACGGGAGATTCAAATGAAATCATCAAAAGGTTTATTATTTTCATTATGTAATGATTTTTTTTTTATTACATATCGACAAGCTAATTAGATTGAGGCCAGATTTAGTGCCTTACTAACCTTTTCTTGCCTTGTACAGTCACACTTCATCTTTTTTTTCCTTAGCATTTCTTCATGGCCTCACACTCACTTGTCTCTCCCAGGTGCAGATATTGTGCAGTGGCTGATGAAGAACCTGTGTATCGAAGACCCGGGTAGGTAACTGAACGGAGTGACTTGTTCTGCCTCGTATGTTATATGATGGAAAAATGCAGATACACCCCCACCTCAGCAGGGAGATAGGAGGAGTGGAGTTTAAATATAAGAATCAGCTGGTATACGCTACACTTGTTGTTGTTGTTGTTCTGTTGGCCTGACCTGGTGCATGGTGGTGGGAGCTGCTCTGTTTATTGTTGGAGCAGTAGCCCACAGCGCTGAGTCAGTCATTGAGTCATCCATGTTCATTTACGCTTTATCATCAGTCCTATAGGTGATATAACACAAATCTATGATCAATAACTTGATACTTGTTGACGTAAAGTTGGAATATTTGTGGTGCCGTGGGCCCTGCTGTGATCTGGTGTTGTGTGTCCTGTTCCCGTCACAGCCGAGGCCATGCACATCGGGAGCCTCATCGCAGCCCAGGGTTACTTTTTCCCCATCTCTGACCATGTTCTCTCCCTCAAAGACGACGGCACTTTCTACCGCTTTCAGGTGAGTACATTGTCCAGAAGGTGGAGAGAGCGATGAATTGGCTTTTGAGGCTTTAATGACGGGGTTTATCTTAAACAGCGCAGGCTCTTTGTGTATTGTCAAATCGTTTCTCTTCATTTGGACAAAAGTGTATTCAAATTGCCTGAAGCACTTTTGCAACAGACTAGAGCTCAAACTAATTCCTACATAAATCTGCATAAAGACCCACATCAGCCATATTAACCGGTCGCGTCTTACACGTTGCATTACAACTAATCTGCTGGTGCTGATGACAGACGTTCCTGTCCACTGTCCACAGCTTCACTGCTTCAGTGCTATGTCGCCATCCGGAGACCCCATTAAAAATGAATGGTGATTTTGTTTAAACATTCATCAAGTGTGTAAGAGAAGCAGATGTGGGTTTGAGAGCTGTGTAGACAACGTAGTACACCATCGCATTAGAGTCTCATGAGGGACAGAAAGGGAAAGCAGACTAGATAAAACAGCGGCACTGAAGTCACTGAATAATTATGCCAGTCTGTTTTGATCCCGGATTTCCTCATTAAAAAGAGGAAATGCTGTTTTGGAATCAGCGCGGAGCGGCAGGGTGACACGTGGCGCGATCACAGCCACCTCTGTGTAGCTCTTTCTTCCTTCCTGTTCAGCCAGACCTGTCACAGGGCCACGTCTCTGCCAGAGCCAGATGGTGTGGTCCAGGTTGCAGAGCTTTGACCTTAAGCTTCTCGTCCTTCACAGTAAAGTAGAGGAGGAGGAGGACGTGGTGTTTGTCATTGCAGATAAGCTTCATAAAGATAATCACCATTCATTAGCCTCCACAGTGAAGGGAAATCTAAACAATTAATACGATGTAATATCTCTGCTAATTGAAGCAGCTCAAAATGATACGAGGATGACTGTGATTGGAGGTCGCACGTGTGTGTGTGTGTGTGTGTTATCATCTGTTCTTTACCCGCTGGCTTTATTCTTCTGCCTTCCCGTCGTTTACTTTCTGCAGCATTCAGTGCCTCTTGTTTTATTGTGTTGCTGCACCGCTCGGGACTCCTCCGCAACACCCCGGGACACCGCCTCCTGCTGGAGGCCTTTTACCACTCAGCTTATCTGCATCGCTTCAGTCATGACAATAAAAAAAATAATATTTTGATTGCTCACATAATTGTGCGCAGCAATCGCGTGCATCGCGTTGTCTCGCAGGCGGGAACGCAGCATCGTAAAGGTCGTGGCCATCACTCCTGTTTTGTCAGACATTCTGGAAAGTTTTTTTATTTGCCTGCATAGTTTAATTATGGAACTGATTCTCTAACCTTTAGACAATGTCATGCAGTAACGCAGCATCTCCGTTGTGTTTGTATAAGATGATTTGTTTGTTGTGATTGTTGATTCATGGTTATAATCTCACTTTTCTTCTTTTTTTTTTTTAACCACCAGGCACCATATTTCTGGCCGTCCAACTGCTGGGAACCTGAAAACACTGATTATGGTGAGAAGTTTAAAGAGACGGACTGATTCATAATTCTCATAACTTATGCAGTAAACATCATATATTGTCTTTTCAAGTTTGTGCTTGAATATAAAATGTAGCGTTTTTCTAAATAGCAATACACTGTATAGATCTGTATTAATGAATTAGTATATCAATGAGTGTCTGTGACTGTTTTTTTTTATTTTAATTAGTATATACTGACAGTATTAATTGGCAGGTCAGTAGATTTGTTTGTAGGAACAAAATTCCAGCTTTATGTTTAAACAGCTCCATATGGCCATTGTCCTTTTATTTACATGTGCACTTATTCTGTAGGTTTAATTGTGTTAATTGCTGAGCGGTGTGCTGTGGAGAGAGAAAACAGGCACTAGAGTTAGTCCGTCACTCCGTGTCATTCACCCCGTCACAGCCCGAGGCTCAGTAACTCCTCACACTCCACCACGTAATCCTCCCGCAGCAGACAGGTGGACGGGCAGCCTCTGGAAATGGTGTAGGAAGGAAAACGTGTCAGCTGATAAATCCCAGTCTTCACTCTCGTCTCTCTCTCTCTCTTTTCCTCCCTCAGCCATCTACCTGTGCAAGCGGACCATGCAGAATAAGACCAGGCTAGAGCTGGCAGACTACGAGGCGGTGAGCACTAAGATATGTGTGTGTGTGATATGTGTGTATGTGTGTGCCTGAGATGATATGCAATCAAAATGTAAAATGTATTTGTAATACTGTGTTTCTGCAGAGAGTTGCGATCCTAACTTGTCTGTGTGCCTCTCTCTGGTTTCTAACAGGAGAATCTGGCCAGGCTGCAGAGAGCCTTTGCCAGGAAGTGGGAGTTCATCTACATGCAGGCTGAGGCCCAGGTCAAGTAAGTGTGTGCCGTTACCACGGCAACGTGTGAAACTACAACGCACGTTGCGATGCCACGCACACCTAAGGTTAAAGATAAACAATACAGTGTCATCTCAACATGGCAACCCCAGAAAATGAGCAGTGTGTTTTTTTTTTTCTGACTCCATTAACCCTCCACTAAAAGAGTTTCTCATAACACAACTTATCCTGTGTGATCACACACCACATGTCTGATGCTGCATCTTTCTGAGCTGGTTACGTAATAAATCAATTCTATATAAATATACAGTATATATATAAATATATACCAGCAACAGTAAACTTTTGGAACATACAGAAATTGCAAAACAGAATTGAAAAGAATAGAAAAGGACACAATCTGAATGTTGTCAACAATATGGGAGAAGAAATGCTGTACTTGAGTGCAGTACTTATTTTTCACCACTTGTTACTGAACAGAACAGGTTGTGTGTATCCTGAATGTGATCCTGTCCAGATGTTTTCACATGAAGCTGCTGTAGTGGAGCAGGTTTGTGTATTTGAGCTGCACCAATCAGCAGTGGTGCACAACTGCGACAACACACACTGTTGTTCCTGCTATAGGTTTTCCCATAGCGTAAACCACAGTGTCACACAGACTGTTGTTCTTACTGCTGAGAGGACAAAAGACAAAAGAGCAGCTTTAAACAGTGCACACACACACACACACACACACACACAGGAGTAGGGACCGTGCCAAACCCCTTGAGCACATACTGTTAAATCTGATGGATAATCTTCGACTTTCCAGTCTCTAGTCTATCTCTGCCTGTCTTTTTTATCCTGTCCTCCATCCTGACTCCACGGCTGCATCCAGCGCGTGGGCCTGGGAAGCTGCTGCGTTTCTCACACTGACTGATCTCATCTGCAGGATTGACAGGAAAAAAGATAAAACCGAGAGGAAGATCCTTGACAGCCAGGAGAGAGCCTTCTGGGACGTCCACAGACCTGTGGTGAGACACCACCACATCAGCATCTGAGCTTATCCACATTGTTTTTTTCTATTGTAGCTGTCTCTCTCTGGCTCTGTGTTAGATTTCCACCTTAAATTATTCCATCGATGACTTAAAAGTAAGACTTGAAATCACCAGTGTTACATCTCTTTCCAGCCCGGATGTGTCAACACTACAGAGATGGACATCAGGAAATGTAGACGCATGAAGAATCCTCACAGAGTGAAGAAGGTATGAGCTTAGACGTCAGAGCTATTAATACTGTGATACTGAAAAGCATTTCCTAAAGTACCTGTTCTGTGTTTCTAATGGTACCGCTGACAGAAACGATTGTTGTTTTCATGCCTCTTCTCCTCTGCAAGAAAATAACGAGTGCACGCTCTGTTACTTCCCCTGCTTCTCCTCATGCATCATGCTCACACGGTCCAGTCAGTGTATGGTCTGACGGAGGAGGGAACGCAGTCTCAGAGTCCCACACACACTCCCTCCCACCACAGCAGAAAAGGCACAAAGGAGGATGTGGAGAAAGAGGTAAAGATCTGGCCAAACGCTACTGGAGAAGATTAAACACCACGTTCACTCCACCGTCGTCTGGTTTCCCTCCAGAGGAGATGAACAGAGAGTCACTGTAAACAATAATCGCTTAACTCCAGACGCGATGATGGTGATTCTTCCTCAGGCTGAGATATGAGAGGTTTATCCATGACGATGGTGGTGGTGGTGGTGGTGGTGGTCGCCTGATGATTGCATTGCCTGGTCAGGGGCCTCGATGAAGCGAGTGAGACAGATCGAAGTGATAAAATTGCTCTTTTATTCTATTCTCCCTTTTGTTTTATTCAGACTGTCTAAAGCAAATCGGATGTGGGTCACGTGTAATGGGTCACTTGTAACTGCAGTGTGAACGTAGCCTTAGTACTGTTGTAGTTTGCTGCTGTCTTTGTGTCAACAAACACTGACTGCTGCCGTATCTGGTTTCAGATCCTGTTCCTGAACACCCAGCTCGATCGTCACTGTATGAAGATGTCAAAGGTCGCTGAGAGGTAAAGGACAAACTCTGTGCTCCTGCAGAACTTGTCTTTTTAGCTGATACGGCGAAACTAGCTTTTCTGTTTTAAAGGTTTTGGTGTCCTGAGAGAAACATGAGCACTGTATATGAGTTTGTCGTCTGTGTCCCTGCTGTGCGACCGGCGTTTGGCGTTTGCCTCCCTGACATTCCCATCCTCTGCTCAGTCAGTCCGGACGGCCATTACTTTTCCAGCGGAGCAGAAAAACTGATTACTGCTGGCTGTGTGCTGGCTCGGCCTCTCCGACCCCTTCACCCCCTGTCGTCATGCATGGGGCTACGTTTAATTGGTGCTCCACAGAGCGGAAACTTTTGGCCACGAACCCGAACCTAGCAAGAAACAACAAGAGGGCCACGTTGGTCGATAACGTTCCAAATGGCTGGCAACATGAATTAGATTTTCGAATCTGGGAACAATAGCATATAAAATATACTGGCTTATCGGGTGAGCGGCTCTGTGATGTTTCTGCTGGTTTGAATGATTCATGTCGAGGATTTGGCGTTTTACATTTTGTCGACTGAAGCGCAGCCACAGGTAGAAAATCCCTGGCCGGCGTGTGGGCGTCTGTTTGATGCTGCTGTGTTTACCTCCACTCTGAAGCCTGAGTTTGGTCCCTGCAGTCTCTGCAGTGCCAAGCAGGGAAATGATAACGTTGAGGCACAAGGCAACACACGTTTTTTTGCACGGAGGTCTTTGTTTGTGTTTATTAATCTGTTTGTTAAATGGCACCATAATAACATGAATTACATTAAGGATCTTTTCTCTCTGGTCTAATTACTTTATGTATTGGTTGACTGATTTGATCGTTTCCAGGGTCGTTATCCTGTGAACATTAACACTAGTACTTTAGAGAGTAAATGCTCTGTGAGCCTGAAATAAGCTTTTGGGTGTTTGATGATCCAAATGTCTGATTCGTTATCCCACAGCTCACCTAATGTATTTTTATTACAGCTAAAACTAATATGCAATATCACGACTTTTATTTAATGTCATAGATGAAATCTACCGGTACTTTGAATATTTAAAAAAAAGAAACATCTCTCCCACTCAGGTGATTTTACTTTATGCTGTGGTCAGCAAATTAAAGGTAAACAGAGGAAACGTTGATCTCACTGAACAAATGTCACAAAATGTCACGATAAATCTTTAAAAAGTGCCTTTACCCTCCTCTGTGGTGTGTCTGTGTGTGTCTGTCTGTGTGTGTGTGTGTGTCAGTCTGATATGCTACACTGAGCAGTACATGGAGTATGATCCCTTTGTGACTGCACCAGAACCATCCAACCCGTGGACCAGCGATGACCCCTCCTTCTGGGACGTGGAGGCCAGGTATGAAACCTGTCACCTTCACAGCCAGTGATCGTTTCATCTTATACATCAACTGACAGTTTGTTTACGGGGCATTAATGTTTCATAGATACACAACCCTGCTGACTTTTAATAAAACACATTGTGTTATGGTATTTCCAATACGTTTGGCTGTAGGAAACTGGATTCCAGTTACTTGCAGCTCAAGACCAGTTCAGATTATCACACAGAGCTGTAGAGATGGATTTGTATTACTGCTGTCTTAATTTGACCAAACCAAAACGCCTCTCTGAGTAACGTTTATTTCTGTCTGAATCTCGCCGAGCCTTGAGAAGAAGAGACGCGCAGGCGGCAAACAAAAAAACAACAACAAAAAAAACAAACCTTTTCTCTGTGAAATACATCTGTTTGTGGTTTTATTGCTTTTATTTGCAAGCTGTTTTTCTGATCTCTGTCAGGAAGTAGTGTCACTTTACTCACACTCAGATCACTGCATGAATAAATGATGGATATTTAGTGATTGTCCATTTACTGAGGTATGGAATGAAAACTCTGATCTCAGCTGATGTGTAACAGACAAACACAAGAGAACGTGACGTGACTGATCTTCCAGTTCACTGTTATCCAGAGACATGACGGTCGGTCCTGACTCTCAACAAGTTGCACTGAGCTCTAAATTGCTGGTTTGGTCTGTTTATGTGCAGGAATTAATTGGAGCAGATGTAGAATCACGGTGCCTAATGTAGCTTAATAATTCATCTGAAATAATGGGCGTGTAAAGGAGAAGTATTTCCCTGCAGACTCTGCGTTTCCCATTAAATATGTGTCATCATGTGCAGCTGCCTTCATGACACCGATATCCGGATGCCTCTGAGATCAATAACGTTTCAGGTTTTAAATGTCTCACTCCTTCCTTTGTTTTCGCCTGTCAGCCATCTTCGCTCTGCGCCTCCTTCCCTCGTTTCCACGAGTTCAGATCTCTTCTAATCTCTTTTTAATCTCCTCCCTGCAACAGCCTCAGCTGGGTGTTTCAAATATATATATATATATATATATATATATATATATATATATATATATGTGTGTGTGTGTGTGTGTGTGTGTGTGTGTATATGTTTATGTATATGTATATGTATATACACACCTCCCTCTCTCTCTCTCTCTCTCTCTCTCAGTAAGGAGCCCAGTCAGCAGAGGGTGAAGAAGTGGGGTTTCTCTCTGGAGGAGGCCCTCAAAGACCCTGCAGGACAGGAGCTCTTCCTCAAGTTCCTGGAGTCAGAGTTTAGCTCGGAAAACCTGCGGTGAGCATGCACACACACACGCACACACACACACACACACACACACGACGCCTCAGTAATGATCTCCTACATTTTCATGTTTACAATTGCTGCGCCACTGAGTGGGTTTGTAATGAATAATAGAGGAGGTGGTATTTTCAATGGAAAGTTTCCTCTGTGTTTTCAAAATCCAACATCACAACAGCTCTGAAAATAGCCAGAAGCACAGACGTGCGTTTGGCGTCCTCGTTGTTCCTCGTTGTTCCAGCCGACCACTTCAACCCATTTTCCAGCTGTTTGGATGGAAACAAACACCACTCACAGACACCTCATGCAGTACACACAATCAGGAAAAACACCATTACTGTAGCACTTTGAGGCGCAATAAGGTTTGAGTTGTTGTTTTTTTTTGTCAGCAAGAGTTAATTTACATGGTGGGAATTTTTCATCGTTATGACATAAAGCTGTAAATGTGAGAAAAGCTATATAGAAAAGTAAATGGATAAAGCAACTTCATTGATTTATGTAGGGTGAATGTGCGCAGTACATATTCATACAAGTACAAGAATGGGACAATAACACACAACGTGTGAGGCAATTAAATAAGTAGTATTTGTCATTGGGCAGCATTGGCCTGCGTGCTGGATATTGTATTTAGATCGGAGGGAATAGGTCAGTGCTGTTCGGGCCAGACTTGGATCAGGGGATCGATTCGGCCGATGCTGTCGGGCAGGTGATTAAATGGTTCAATCTCGCTTTCACTGGACCAGAAAATCTTGTTTCTCACAGTCTGTGGGTCATTTAGTTGCTTTCATGTGTCTTTTAGTGAGGAGAGCCCTGATGGAGGAGTGGTGCAGTTACAGCTGTTCAGACAGACGTCTTCCATTAACGACGCCGTTTCTAAATCATCACCATGACTGGACTTCACCATCGTTTTTATTAGTCACATTTTATTTGAAGCAATTGTAGCATAAGGCTGCGACAACAAAATCTATGACACATATTTTTATTTAAAGAAACAGCTAATTTCCTCTCTGCTATAAAAAAAACCTCCATTGAATCGCACACACGTATGCAGACAATACACAGCCTTATCACTCATCACCCCCCGACCGCCGTCCCACTCCACCACTCCACCGCTCCCTTCACCCCCTCTTCACCGTCCCCGGACCTGTAATTGCTTTTGGTTTTCTGTGGGAGCCGGTGGAGGAGCAGGTCAGAGAGTGAGGGACACTGAGTGTGGAGGAGAGAGAGAGAGAGAGACGCAGACCCCGGAGATGTTCCTCTCTAATATTGCCGAACCAGCCCACAGATCAATATAGATACAAACTAATATGGAAGGCAGACAGCGGCTCCCTGCTGCCCCTGGTGTTTAACACAGTCCATGACCTGCGGCCCATACAATGGCTCACCTCCACCATCAGAGAATTCCCACTAGCCGAATGGCTTGAAGTGGTAAACACAGTTATAGGAATTCCTTTTTTTCACGCGCCTTCTCGTGTTATTGCTTCTGTTTGGTTTCCGCTGGCTCAGGTTCTGGTTGGCGGTGCAGGACCTGAAGCGTATACCCCAGCAGGAAGTGGCACAGAGGGCACAGGACATCTGGGCAGAGTTCCTGGCGGAGGGGGCTCCCAGCTCCATCAACCTGGACTCCCACAGCTACGAACGCACCAGCCAGAACCTGAAAGACCCCGGGCGGTACAGCTACGAGGACGCACAGGTGAGCAGAATGGGCTTATTCCTCATTCCTGTTTAATAAGGTCATAATACTCCGAAGTCGACTGGAAGCCAATTTCCTCAGACAAACCAAGGTTTTCGATTAATTCTCAATACACACGCCTCAACCTTCAGACCCCACATCATCCCTACAGGGAAATATCATCAGTGCTGCTTGTATATCCCCCCTCTAATTCACATCTCTTCACATGATCACTGTGAGTGCTGCTTCTTCACAAACGCCATCCCACACTGATGCCTGCCCCATGTGTCTTCCTGACATGCTTCAGCAATATCAGCTAATGGGTTTATATTGTGCGGCGACTGTGTGTTACAGTGCGTCTTGCTGGGTGATAGATGGGGGGGGGGGTGGCTGTAGTGTTGGGGGTAGGTGGTGTCTATCGGGTTTGCGTTACAGACTTAGAAGGAGCATGAGAAATAATGATTATATATTTATACTTGATGATGGATGGATGGATGGATGGATGGATAGATAGTCTCCAGCTTTCTGTAAAATAAATAAATAAAAGTCGATTTGGTTTCTTTCTCTCACCGTCTCTCTCCATTCAGGACCACATCTACAAGCTGATGAAAAGTGACAGCTATTCACGCTTCCTGCGCTCCAACTTGTACCAGGATCTGCTGATGGCGAAGAAGAAAGTATGTCTGTCTCCTATAGACGTCGTACTCGCTGTCTTTTGTGCAGAAACATAAAGTTAGTCTCTAAGGTCACTGTGTAGAAGAGCATCAGAGAAACACCTTTAGGTGCATTACAGATGTGGCTTGTAAAGGCATCCAGCTTGTTAGACAGACATTTATTTGATTTGATGTCACTGTCGCAGTTGCTACTGTTGTTGTTATCCTTCTGTTCGATTGTTTCTATTTTGAACGCTGACTTTTTTTTTTTTTTTTTTGACTCCTTTAATTTCGATGTCTCTGCAGCCTGAAACGGAGCAGGGACGCCGCACCTCCCTGGAGAAGTTCACTCGCAGTGTGGTGAGTGTCCCACTGCAGCTGACCCAACAAACTGGAGCTCCTACATGATGTTAATGAACTGATCTGAACTCACTCATCACCACGCTCACTTTGACTATTATAGTCACGATCAATCTGTACTCGCAAAAGTTCATTAATTAAATTTCACATTAAGTGTAGGCATTAATTACATTAAATCAGCCTGACTTTATTGTCGCTGGACTTTGGCTCCGTCCCCAGACGGGACACCTTCTCCTCAACACATCATCCGACCGCTTGTTAAAACCCATCTAAAGAAAAGGAACAAACTGATCTTAGCACCAAATGATGTCTCCAGCAGTCAAACTGTCTGCGGGGACAATGAAGGAGGTTTTTTACCATGTGATGATATCAGGGGATGATATTTGTTTGC
Source organism: Trinectes maculatus (assembly GCA_016785345.1). Taxonomy (NCBI): domain Eukaryota; kingdom Metazoa; phylum Chordata; class Actinopteri; order Pleuronectiformes; family Achiridae; genus Trinectes; species Trinectes maculatus. The sequence continues at coordinate 309,338 of JAFBJQ010000755.1, forward strand.
TCCTCTTCACTACGCAGTATTATTTCTTTCACCCTGGCATGTGAGTCCTTTGTTGACTGACCTAAACATATTCAGCTCGTTGTTTATGTGCTGACTGTTACCTGTAAAGTCAAATAGTCTTCGCCACTGTCATGTTCACGGCTCCTTCCTAAAGCCTGAGTTAAGTTGATGGTTAAGTGTAGGCATTAATTACATTAATTCAGTCAGCTCCACCAAACAGCCTGACTTTATTGTCGCTGGACTTTGGCTCCGTCCCCAGACGGGACACCTTCTCCTCAACTCATCATCCGACCGCTTGTTAAAACCCATCTAAAGAAAAGGAACAAACTGATCTTTGCACCAAATGATGTCTCCAGCAGTCAAACTGTCTGCGGGGACAATGAAGGAGGTTTTTTACCATGTGATGATATCAGGGGATGATATTTGTTTGCTCCTCTTCACTACGCAGTATTATTTCTTTCACCCTGGCATGTGAGTCCTTTGTTGGACAAAGACAACGGTTTCGTAAATCTCACTGACCTAAACATATTCAGCTCGTTGTTTATGTGCTGTCTGTTACCTGTAAAGTCAAACAGTCTTCGCCACTGTCATTTTCACGGCTCCTTCCTAAAGCCTGAGTTAAGTTGATGGCGTTCAGACAGCTGTCACCCTCACCTCGCCCGCTCTCTCTGTGTGTCCTCCAGGGCAAGTCGCTGACGGGCAAACGGCTGACGGGCCTCATGCAGTCATCCTGACAAGGCCTGGATGAAGAGTAGGAGGAACCATACCCAGAAGAGCTGCCTACACCTGGGGAGGAGGCGGAAGAGTAACCCGGGGTTTTTGGGTGTGGCTGTGGGAGGAGGGTGAGGGCGCCAGGTGAGGCCACACCACTAACCTGGACCCAACCACGTCTGAAACTCCCCTCAGATTAGCTCACGAGGAGCGACGGCATGCAATAAGTCACCGGACCTGACACCAGGACAGTGCTGTCGCAGTGTAGAGGACAAACGGTGGTACTCTTCTGAGGGGGGTTCTACTGAAAGGCCTGCATCTCACCAGGGCTCTGCTGTTTCTCTCTATCTACTATCTACACTCATGTTACGTTCAGTAATATAAACACGGAATGCTTGAATGCCTTGGCGGGTGTCAGAAAGAGACTTGAATAGATGCTGTAGCTAGCTCTTCTATCTCACACCATTCACGGCGATGCTATGAGGGACGATGGGTGATGGCTTTACAGTAAACATCTGCACTTCCACACTGAACCTCTGCTCACTCCTCTCACTTGAAACTGGGAACCAACTTCTTTTCCATCTTTCTGATAATAATGGAATGACACAAGATCCGTTCCCGCTGGGTGTCCAGTGTAAATTCACTCTGTCACAATTGCGCGATCACATTTCACATAATAGTCATAGAAACTAATTGTCTGTTTTTATTCTTATTACAGACTGATTAAAACTGCAGGTGAACTCTGCACTTATTTTTTTTCTACCCCCCCTAAACAACTGGCACCACCTCGAGCTGCTCTGGTACAGTAGATCTGTCCTGGCAAACAGGTAAACACATCGTTATTTCCACCTCTGGCAGCAACAGCTGATTGTTTGGACTGTTTTGTTTACAGTGGTGAACTAGCTGAATATTGGTGACAGCACAAATTGTACAGCCAGAGAATGTCACTGTGCGTTTGGCTTATTCATCTCAGATGATCTCAAGTGATGTAAATGTATCACTGAACACACAGGGGCGTCATCTTGTTGTCATTAAAGGTTAGGAGACGCTGACAATGCAAAAAAATGGTTGTTTGACTTCAAAAAAAAGTGAGTCGGTGTAAAATTAGTTATTCAATCTTCTGAACATTCCACTTCAGGCGGCCGCTGGGAGGTTTTGTGGGCCGACCTCTGACCATTCTTCACCTTATGTACAGGGGATCACCATAATAAAGGAGGAATGCACAGTAAACGGGTATTTGAGCCGTTATTTCACATGCTGTCCATTTGATTTCTCCAGGAGTCGCAAAGAGATTCACCTTTACGTCACGTGACAAGGAGAAACGTCAATGTTTCCAGGGACTGAGCCAAACAGAAGCTTATGAGCAGTGAGAGGAGTGTGGACTCGCAGGTACAGCTCTCTTGTGTGTAGTCACACACCGCCCCCTAGTGCACGTTTAATGAAAGCACTGGTCAATGTCCTGGTCCTGGCAAATCGTTATGGTCCAGGTCAGTGTTTTTATAATAATAATAGTAATTATAATAATAATAGTAATAATAATAATAATAATAATGATGATGATGATAATGATGATAATGATAATAATAATAATAGTAATAATAGTAATAATAATAATAGTTTAAAGAAGGACAGGACAAACTGTGAGATGTGATATCAAGAATATATTTAACAGAAAGCTGGTTATGTATTTTCAGCGACGCCATGCAAAATTATTCATTAGTGATCTGCAGGAACATTGGACTTAAAGCCACTGTTATTTATTATTCTTCAGAAATAACAGCTCCTCTTTCATGGTGGTGAAGTGGAGAACTATTGTTATCTACTCACCATGTCTGAAACATCTGTAAAGTCCGCTTCATACAACTGAGACCAAACTGTGGCACATGATGGTAAGAAAGTAATTCATGTACAATGTTAATGTCTACATTAACCAACCAAAACAGGAACAAGGCTTATGAAGGACAAATGCAAATATAGATTTTAGTTTTCCATTAGTTCCTAGACAGATGTGTGGCTTTCCTTCACATGAGGGCAGAAGACAACCTTAAACACTGTGAGACCATAGTTTGTCACCATTATGGATTTATTGACCAGTCTTGCACTGTACAGAATTCCAGGGTCTCAAACTGAAGGTGTGAGGGCGACTTACAGTGCTCAGCATTAGATGAGTACAGACCCTAAATAGAATTTTTTTTTTTAAAATTAGAATTGTGCAACATGGTCTTGAATTAATTTGTCAGGAAATTAAGTTGTGTGTAAATTCACTCAAACAAATGTGGCAGTATTTTGTTGTATAGTATCCCATACGTGGAATATGTGTGTGCTCATTTACGCTGAGCGCTGTTTGGTTTTTAGTTAAGGTCTATGGAAACTGCAATGGGCAAACTGATGATCTGCAGCTGGATGTCTGAAGTGTCCCCTGGTTTTCCATAGAAACTTCAGGTGCATGTTTCCCATCTGCACTGCTAACAGTGAGATCTGATGGGATTAACAATCTGCCCATTGCTGCTTTAAAGACGACAACACGCTGTTAACGCCACACTTCATAACCATGTGTGGTGGCTCCTGGGAGAAGTATTAATGGAACAAGAAAGGAAGGGGTTGGAGGTGGCTCTAGGGGTCCAGTTAGGCAGCAGCAGCTGGACAGGAGAGAGGCTGGACTCCTTTAATCTCCAGAGCCTTGTTGAAGTGCACCTCCATGGTTTTAGAGGCCTTGGTGATCTTCAGGTTCCTCATACAACCTTTGAAGGACTTGCTGGTTGAGAGCGCCGCCTGACGAACTCCACCTGAAAGTAAGAGGTCATCTTATCTCATTGCGTCATACATATTTATTTTGCAGTAACACGTGAATGGATGTGATCTGTGTGTGTGTGTGTGTGTGTGTGTGAAGTGAGTCGTACCTGGATATCCTCCGACGTAGATGGGGTCGTCGGTGTCACAGGTGTTGGAGCGAGCGTTTGGACTCTCGGCTTGGCTTGGCTTCCCGTCAACCACCAGCTCCACTCTGTGGCGAATCTTGTTGGCGGTGACGGAGTGCCACTGGCCGTCGCAGAAGCCCTCGCCCTCAGGGACGTGCTCAGCCGTGATTCGTCCAGCTCCGTTGTCAACATGGAAGAGCAGCTGCAGGAAAGAGAAGGCACATGGGAACCAAAAGGAGAAGGAAAGACTGCAGGTTCTCGCAGTGTGTGAAATGAGAAGGTCAGTATCACTTAATTATGTTCGTTTTCAGGCTTCTGTAAGCAGCTAATAGCATTAATTGCTCATAAATGAATGCGAATAGCCCTAAAATAGACATATGAAGTGTAAAAATTACAATTTGTGGTTGAAATGGGGGATTTGGGCAGAATAGTTATTGGATAACTCCTCAAACATTGGCCTGTTTAAGAAAAGACTGTGTTCCTCTCCACCAGTAAACATGGAACCATCAAACCACAGCTTCAGTCATTATCATGTACTGTACCTTGCCCTGGTCGATCTCTAGTCCAAGTCCATCGTTGCCTTGGTTACTGATGGTTAAAAGCACTCCGCTGGTTCTGCTGGTTCTGAACTCTAAGGCTATGGACACATCTAGACCCACTCTGTAGGACGGGACTGGACAAAGGAGAAGACAGATTGTGTTCATCACTACTGTTGTCCACAGTTAACCACTGTCACAGAAGATTCACGGCACATACTTATGTCACCTGTCAATGTGCTGTCTCACCTGCTTTCAGGAAGCCAGTGCCTTCGAAGTAGGTGCCCGTCTCCGTAGCGACAAAGCATCTTCCTACCATGTGACTTGAGGTGGGTGTTGCCATGTCCAGTTTAAAGTCCTCAAAGGTGGATTCAGTGCGACCTGAAGGGGTTAGAGGTCAGCAGAACCAAATAAAAACACCATATATGTAACATGACTTTATGTTGTCTCATGTGCGTTAATTAAAAACTTTACCTGTAGTGGGCGACTTTGTGCTCACAGGACCTCCCACCATCTTTAGCTTGCGGATGCATCCATTGATACTAAAGAGAATCTGGGAGGACAGAAGAGGGAGGGCGGGGTCATTTTCTCAAATCATTTAAAAAGGCAACAAATTCCACAAGTTAAAAACAGGTTGTCCAGCAGAGGGCTAACATTGCACACTGGCTGCTAAGAGCCAAAATAAACAACTATCATGAAATCATTTAAATACATAATGTATTTTCTTACTGGTCCAATCCTCTTCGTGGTGTAGTTTTGAGGTAATCCGCCAACATAGAGTATTCCCACCACGTCCAACAGGTCCGCCTGAGAAGAAGACATTTTATTTAAATGTTGTTAAAAAAATCTTTCTGTGATTAAATGACTGATGTTCACACTTTGTTGTTTTCCAGATTTCCTATGTGTGAGTTCACACAGTTCAAGAATGTACCTTCTTAGGACTGATCATCTGTTTACTGTAAAGTCCATCCACCACCAGAATTCCTCTCTGCTTGTTACGAGTCACTCGGATCTGACGACACAAGAGAACCAGACAAAGAAGTGTAAGAAAGCTCTTTCTTCTTCCTCGCCTCTTTCTATTCATTCATGACATTTCTCCTAAATAACGTTAGTTTATAGTAATTTGAATTGAATGACCTTGTGCCAGTTCCCATCGTTGATGGAGGAGGGAACGCAGCCAGATATGTTCCCATGACCGAGATCATAACCCAGACAAACCTGTCCGTCTTTGATCTACAGGAGACAGGTCACACGTTTATTTACCTGAACTGTACGAATTCTAACACACAGACAGACGAGTGATTCTCAGGTGCAGCTGGTAGAAGAAGACACAGAGCTGTAGATAACTGACATGAAAGCAAAGGGGAGGTCAACAGAAATATCAGCTGACAGATACCTGTATGGTGACAAAGTCGGCGTGGTTGATTCTCGCCATGTAGAGAACGAGCCCAGACTCCTCCTTCGTCCTCAGCTCAAACTCTAATATAAGTCTGAAACACACACACACACACACAGACACACACAGATGAGCTGAGCAGTGGAAATACACAGTAAACACAATACAAAACACACAAAACAGTAAAAGTACAGACTTTCATAAAGCTACAGGATTAACTCAGAGTCCTAAACCTGATCTGATGGTGGATCCACTCAACAACATCCTTTGTTGACATGTTCTTACTTATTCCATCCAAGATGAATCATCCTGCGCTACACCTGTGTCTGTGTCAGAAATCCTATTCTGTTTTCCTTTAATTATTCAGAACTATTCTCTGTGGTGTGGGATCTAAACAAAAAAATGATGATGATGATTTGGGATTATTTACCTCTCTCGGACTTTGGCGTCATCGAAGGCGAAGCTCATGTGGCTGTTCTTGGTGAGTCCAAACTGGAAGGCCTTCTCCAGCGCTGTCGGGGCCACAGCCGACGCACATGAATCCTGGCGATTGGACACAACATGTCAGTTACTCTGACAGGGCTTCACCACATTGCTCAACAGGAACCTTAACACCGGGGCCAAACACACGTCAGTCAAACTAACAGGGCTCCTGGTTCTGATCTGCAGGAAGCTGAAGGCATGTGTGGTCACAGAGGGTCAGAAAGATGATATCAGAGTAAATGAGGAAATACAAATAACTCGAGAAAATTCAAATTCCACATTGACATTTGGCAACAAAATCTCTAAATCTTTCCAGTTAAGACACAAAGTATTAAAAACACTCGTAGCTGTGTGATAGAATCAAACGTTATTATCCTTATTATCAGCTTCTTAAAATATTTAATAATATCTAATTATGATCATCTGTCATTTTCTGTTTCCTATTTTTTACATTTTTTAGTTTAAGTCAATGCTTCTGCTTTTTATTTAGTTTGAACTTAACACTGACAAAAGGTTCATCTGTAAATCACACTGAACAGGGTTAAAAAAAACAACAACAACAAACAAGTATTTCACAGGTATGACCCGTCTCTGTTCTCACGGTGCAGTTCCACCAGTGCCCACACGGTGTCAGTGTTGTAGTGCATGTCATTCTGAACGACTTGATTCCCTCCTCCTGCAGGAGGGAATTCTTTCCTCCTCCTCCTCCCAGTCGTCTTCCTGTCTCTCATGTCTCTACCATCACTCCCCCGACGTCTCCGTTCTCTCCACTTTCATCATCTCTCCTCTTATTTTCTTCTCGAGTGTCTCTTCACCCCTCTTTCCTCCCCCCTTCCTCATGCCTTCAGTTTTTTCTTCTTTCCCCCCACTTCTCTTGTTTTACTCATCTGTTTTTTTTTATCATCCTCCTCCTCCTCTTCTTCTGCCCTCCTCCTAACATCTCATACTGTCCCACCCTCTCCTCCATCCATCCTTCCTTCACTCCTCTACCTCTCCTCATACACAGATCTCTCCACTCTGCTGCATCGTTATTTTCCCTCCACACTCCTCTTCACTTCCTCCTGGATTGGTTCTTTGGCTTCATGTGAAGATGCTGCATCTTCTCCATGATGCCCTCACGTCTGCTCCACCTCCTCCTGTCCTCCTCTGCTCTCCACATCACACTGCTCATGTCCACCTGTCCTCGCCTGCTCTTCCCGTCAGTCCAACACATCCCCCTGCTCACATTCCTTTCTCCTGTCCTCTCGTCAATACACACGTCCTGTGTGAGCATCTGAGAAGATTGACTCTCTCTCTCTCTCTCTCTCTCTCTGTGTGTGTGTGTTCATCTCCTCTCTCCTCCTCCTCTCTTTCAGGTGATGACATTCCCGACACTGTGACCTTGCTTTGTTACAGCTGACACTCACCTCTTATCTCGCTCTCTCCTCTCATCTGCTCCACCTCTACAACCTCCTTCTCCTTTTCCCTCTTTCTCTCTCTCGCTCTCTCTCTCTCTCCCTCTAACAAAAGGCCGACATCACTCGCTTGGAAGCACTTTCCATCCCGTCTCCTTTAATTCTTCTCCCACTTCCTCCCCTCCGTCTTTCCATTAATCCAACAAAAGCCAAGTGCCGCTCTCGTCAGACAGACTCTCCACTCTTCCTCCATGACTGCACCTTTTCTCTCTCTCTCTCTCTCTCTGCACTGTTTTCTATCCTCTCTCATTCAACTCCTCCTCTTCTTCTCTCCCTTTCTCTCTCATCCCCTCTGCGCCTTTCCATTAAGCCAACAATAGGACATTCAGATTGACTCGTCTCTGTTTGGAGGTCACACCAACACAACCTGAAGTCATGTGTGTGAGCGAACACACAGGTGAAGACAGTGTGTGTGTGTGTGTGTGTGTGTGTGCAACACTCAACAACAAACGCACTGCATTAGAGAGTGTGTGTAAGCATGTGTGTGTGTGTGTGTTTGTACCAGGTCAGCACTGGGCTCCTGCGGGTCAGAGGTCGGAGCAGCAGCAGTTGTAGCGGCAGGGGGTGTGGCCTCCTGCACATCAGCAGTCAGGAAGTTGAAAGGAAGTAGGTTAGTGGCAGGCGCAGAGCCCAGACAGCTACAGACAGTCAGACAGGCAGGCAGGTAGACAGGCAGGCAGGCAGGCAGACAGGCGATGATGTCACGTGTAGAAAGGTTAATGATAATGAACGAGTATTAGCGTTACACTCCGCACTGATGCTAAACACTGTGTTGTAAAAGAAGTGGGAGGAACCTCTGCTCAAACACATGCTGAGTGTGTCGTTTACTGTCAGCTGTAATTACGTCTTCATTCTAACAACATCCTCGCGCTGCTGATGAACAACGCAGTAACGACCTGTCGCACTGTGCAGCGACACAACTCAGTCACAGACAGACGATCACGGTCACTGTCACTGAGTTATAAGTATAATATTTAATATAATATAATATAAAATAAGGAAGGGAAACAATAATTGGTATGATGGGCTATCAACATTGTGTTAGGTATAATAAGGTATGTACAGTACATCTAATTCTGACGTCAATATACAATGTGGCAGCTACCATTTGTCGATGGCGGCTGGAGAACTGTGTGTTAGCACAGGATGGGCTCTGTATCATCAGGCGGAGGAGCTCGCAGCCCATAAAGCAGAGACACCAGAGTTATGGCCAACGCCGGTGTAACTCTGGGTGCTAGCGTCATGATCAATGTCCTTTTACAGGTGGAGTTTAGCAGGTAACTGGGTAACTGATAACCTATGACTGCTGGGCCACCTGTACTATATTTCATCTGTGAATTACATCTCGCCGGTCTCTTAGCATCGCGGCTAAATGTTAGCCGGGAGTGTGTTGGCTCCTGCGGGCTCATAAAGCATAAGCGGCGTGCACAGGCTCGGCGCCGTGTGACACGCTGCCACAGGTACAGTTTAGTAGCTCAAGGCTAAAGGGACTATAAAGAAAAGTTAATGGGCTGCACAACTGCTGTGTGATGAAATGCTAAGCTAACACGGCGAGGCCACGGCTGCATTTCATCACAGAGACACACGAGTGTGTTTGTGTGTGTGCACCTCCTCTAGAAATGTGTGTACCCCTGATGATTTGTCCTTTTCACACACACACACACACACATATTAGGGACAAATATATACACACACACATATATATGTATACATATATATATATATATATATATCTCTAAAGGACAAATATATACACACACACACACGCATATACTGCATGCATATGTATATTTTTGAAAATGTCATTTTTGCCACTCACAGCAGGAGGCGCTGACGTTGGTGCGTCAGGAGCAGGGGTCAGTGGAGGACGTAGTGGTTGCGTCGACTCCTCCTCCTTCTCCTCAGGCTCCTCCTCCTCCGGCACAGGAGGCAGAGGCGGTTCGGGTGCGAGACTCGGGCACTGGCCGATTTCGGCGTTCTCAAAGGAGACAGGCTGGGAGAAGTCTGACAGGCTGGAAGGTGAAGGACAGGTAATTACATTTAAAATTACAAGATGTTCAGCTGACACTGACAGCACGAGACAGAATGTTCGAAAATCCGTTTGCTACTTTTGGGAAATGAGATTTTTTTTTTTTAACTTTCTTGCAAAAGGTTGGCTGAGAAAATCGATACCACTCTCGTGTGCGTGTGTGGTTTTAGGAGGGGTTTGTGCAAGAATCATCAACATATTACAAATGTTAACACAAACTATAGTTTGCAACACATCTGTTTGTGCATCGTGAATAAGAAAATGTGTAACTAATTTAAGGGTTAATTATATAGAAAACACAAAAAGACCAAATCTACAGGAGCCAGCTGAATATTAGTATATATATATATATATATATATATATATATATATATATATATATATATATATATATATATATATATATATATATATATATATATATATATATATATATATATATATATATATATATATATATATATATATATATATATATATATATATATATATATATATATATATATATATATATATATATATATATATATATATATATAGAACATCGATACCACTCTCGAGTGCGTGTGTGGTTTTAGGAGGGGTTTGTGCAAGAATCATCAACATATTACAAATGTTAACACAAACTATAGTTTGCAACACATTTAAGAAAATGTGTAACTAATTTAAGGGTTAATTATATAGAAAACACACAAAAAGACCAAATATGCTGAATATTAGTGTATATATATGTGTGTGTGTGTGTGTGTGTGTGTGTGTGTGTGTGTGTGTATTAGTTGACGTGACAGTGTTGGGACTGAAGAGGTGAAATGGGGTGAACAATAACCGACACTAACATAAACACACAGAGGTCACAGTGTAATATGAGTTATGAGTGCGTTTATGATGTCAGACAGCTCCATTACTGTCGTTCAGCTCAGTACGAGACACTGGCTCCATCATCATCATCATCATCATCGTCATCAAAAAAACATCACCATGACGACCTGCAGTCATTAACTGCTCTTTAACCCAACACCAAGCCACAGCTGTGCTGTCTGAGTCCTGCCCCATGTGAGGTGTTTGACATGTTTTAACATTTTAGCTTCATCGTCAAGGAAACGACTCAACGTCGTGACGTCATCACAACCGAGACTAACTGAACGCTTTGCTTTACGTACACAGCGTCCACCATCAGGTTCCAAATACATCCCTGGAAGGGGACGCCGACTCCGTTGGATGTCCGCTCCACCTCTGCAGGAACACCACCCAGGTAGATGTGCTGCAATCTGATTGGCTGGTCGTTGGGAAGCGTCGCTTCTCTCTTGGACTCCTCATCGACTTGAACTGCAAAGGACCTGGTAAGAAGCACGTTACACTGAGATGTGTCTGACACTGCAGAATTAGGTCCACTGGACATGTACTGTTACACACACACACACACACACACACACACCAACCTGCCAGCCAGCCTCTCGATGCGCAGTGTGTGCTCCTTCCCGTCGTTGAGTACGCCCTGCTCCGGTCGGCGAATGACACGACGTGGACTGTGGCTGCCGGTGAACACAAACACCTCCAGGAAGCCTTTGTTCAGCATGACGGCGAGGAATGGCTGCAGGCGTCAGAGATTTCAGTTTAATCGCTGCCTAAATCCGTACGTCAACATTTCAACCCAAAGCATGAGTGTAGGCCTCGGAATTCCAACATGTCCCAATAGCATCTGACACGATACACATACTGTATCGTCAGTGTAGACGGTGTATGAGAGCAGAGGTGTGTATTAGGAAACTAATCGAAATGGAGGGACATATAAGCTGATGTTTTTCTATCAAGAATGTAGCTTGCTTGATAACATCATACAGTAATAATGTGGTATGGATGCAACATGGCTCCAATGTCACAATTTGTGGAAAAAAGGGGAAATGGAGAGAAAACAGAAAAGCTGTGAAAAGACAAACAGAGAGGAGCAGCAGAGAAAAGAGGGAAAAGCGGAGACGAGTGCGGGGGTCCACAGAGAAACCGGGGGGGGAATGAGAGTGGAGAGGGAGGGAGGGAAGGATAACAAGAGATGAGAGGAACGAGGAGGAGAGGATAATAGTGGGAAGAGATGAGAGGGCAGAGAGCAAAGCAGAGAGACAGGGATGGGGGGGTGGGGGTGGTGGAGAGGTGGTGGAGAGCAGCGGTGCAGGGTCAGGCTAATTTGAATTTTAATTCACTGTGTGCCAGAGGGCGAAGTGGGAGACAATTTACCACCTGAAAATGGAATTTCAATTTGAGGTCGGGGACAAATTGAACTGAGATGTAGCTACAACATGCCTCTCGCTCTGTGTGTGTGTGTGTGTGTGTGTCGCACACACACACACACAGACACAGGTGCACCGCCGCAGAGACAGACGCGTGACACACACAGACAAAGGCGTGCTATCTCAGATGAACTCGCACGTCCGCGTTGAAGTTTCTACAGTGAAGGAAAGACAAACAGAGACATGCACACAAATACAGACACATGTAACACAACCAAGAAATAAAACACACAGCAGACTGGAGCGAAAACGCATGCAAACACCTTCACATCACACGAAAACATAAACACACACACAACTACTTGGCTCTGTGTTCCCAGAAAACTCCCCAAAAATAATTAGTGATGGTTACAATTACTGCATGACACCATAAAGTTGGCTGGCCCCATATTAACCCCTCAAGAGTCATATATATCATATATATAGTTATGTTATGTTGGAGGTTATAAATAATTGACATTGCTCTATAGGATGAAGCAGCTGTAGCTCATATTAATGCACATTAATGCCATTTCCATAAAACAACAACAACAACAACAACAACAGCTTCCCTCTTTTCTCTGTTTGAACGTTTGCTGGGATTCAGGCGCCTGTAAATCTCCATGATGCAGTGAAGTGGGCACAGCAGCGTTTAGTCTTTTCTATTATCTGGGCCCAGCAAGAAAAACAGAGGAGCTTTATTTATTGAGGGCATGGAGACTATTTTCAACTGAGATCATCTCTCTGCTGCTCTTAGGTCAACAAACGCTTTCATATATTATGTGATTTAAAATGTAGCCATGAAATCGCCCCCCCCCCACACCCATGTTTCCTCTCCTCTCCTCTCCTCTCCTCTCCTCTCCTCTCTTTCACCTTTAAATCGCCGTCTTCCGTCCCTCCATCCTTTGTCTCCTGTCTCCGTCTCTCTGTCCCTCTCTAAAACACCCATTAGTCAGGGCCAAGTTGAGTTGATGGTGTTTTTAACCTCGCTTAACCTTTACACACACACACACACACACACACACACACACACACACACACTGCCTGCCAGCGTAGTTAGCAAAAATAGATTTATGCAGCCAAGAAGCAGTGATGATGGATAAGCTCAAGGTAACCTCTGTCCTCTCTCTCCTCACACACACACACACACACACTGTCATACACACACACAAACACATCAAAACGTCCCATTCATTCAAGTCTTCATATTCAGTACAACAACACGCATTATATTTACTCACACGTACAGAAACATGCATATGTAACACACACAGACATATGAGCCCCGATATGAAAACATGTAAACACAACAGATTCCTATATCCACCAGAGATAAAAGTGTGTGTGTGTGTGTGTGTGTGTGTGTGTGGGGGGGGGGGTCAGTGAGACAGTTTTCAGCTCTGAGAGATTTAATCTGTTTAACTGCCAACAAGTGCAAATCTTATTAATATGCACTCATAGAAAGTTCACTGAGAGGTGTGTGTGTGTGTGTGTGTGTGTGTGTGTTGGTGGCGAAAAGCCAGGATAACTGCTATACAATGGATCAACAACAACACACTGTGTGTATGTGTGTGTGTGTGTATATCTTGTGCACCTGTAAAGAGATGCGGCTTTTTAGTGTGTGTGTATATGCGCGCGTGTGTGTGTGTGTGTGTGTGTCTGCACTCATTTTGGACATAATCCATTTAGTCAAGTTGCCCACAAATGCAAATCTCATTAATTTGCACTGGTGAAAGTGTCATTCACTTAAGGGAAGCTGTCGGTTCTTGGCTGTACATTAGAATGCGTTGAACGCACCTCTCCTGACTGCCGCCGCCTCCTCTTGGAGCTGAAGACGTTGGCGTTCCTGGCCTGTGGTGGAAAGAGTTTGAACACGAGATGAGGAGAAATGGTTAAGGTTTGGATTTGTGGCTCCGTTAGCGTCAGGGACGTTAGCATCAACCTGAGTAAACTCCATACCTGCTGGCTTAGCGCTGATGCTCCTCCTACTGCCAACAGGATGGTGCCACTGTCAGCCAGAGTGCTGAACGACAGGCTGATCTCTGTGCCCACCGCCAGCGTCAGCCCACCCAGCTCAATGTATCCTGGCTTGGAGAAGCTGACGGTGTACAGGTTCTGTCAGGCAGATTAACATGTATTTCATTATACATCCACAAACAGACCATTTATTTAATTCAACATATTGGAAACTCGATGGAAAATTAAGCCTGAAAAGTAAAAAAAAAAGAAGATACATTTCTCATGAGGATTTATTCTAATAACTGAGGTTTGATTATTAAAAGAGACTTTTGGAAGAAAGCGTCGTCACTTAAGAAGCATAGACAGGAAGAGGAATAGAGAGAGACCTTCACTACAGACTCTCTCAACCCCGGACCTTCATTATACTGTGAGCACATCTGAACACTCTGTGTACACGAACGTCACCCAGTGTATAGAAATCCCAGTGAATGCGTGTGTGGCTTTCAAAACACCTTTGTGAAATCAGCGTAAGAGCATGTATTCATATATGTTTATGTCATTCAGAGGAAAATAGGCATGGGTGAATAATTGAAGAGAAAGCGTCTATACAGTCTGGACCCTATGGCGCTGCATGCGTCTTCTCGCCTCGTTATATTAGAGCATATGGAAACGTACAGAATAAAAAGACAGGATGATAAATTACAGTAACGTAACATCACTAGTCGAGGAAGTAGGTAGAGAAATAGTCCCTGAGCTCTGAGCAACCACCATATTTGGTTTTTTTTTACTGTTACTACTGTGCTGAGCTGATGAAATCACTGTGTACTTAAATAAATAAACAGATAAATCTTACCTCGACACTACATCCTTTAGTGACACCAGTATAATCTGAACTGCTGAGGAGATTATATGGAGTTCTGGACACTTCGATCTCCTGGAGACAGCCTGCATACCGCTCCAGAGTGACCTCTGGCCTAGAGACAAGTCCAGATCATTTCACTATTTACAGATGAAAAGAGACTGGAAAGAATTTAAAGTTATTGTTTTCATCTCTGAGCTGCGTATCATCATTTAAAAAATAAAAAAAAATGCTGAATTACAGCAGCGGTGAAGCAGTTGCATCATTTATCCAGAAGCAGAGTGATGCTACCACAGGAATAATCTGAATGTGGTGTTTGTCCATACTGTCCATATTTAAACGTCTGAATTTGTTACATGTATTAATTTGGAATAGACTTTATCTGGATGCAACATTAAGCTCTGGTCAGATCATCCACTGTCGGATAATCTTGGTTGACACTAACCATGTTAGGGATGTAATGCACTGTGTTGTCCACGTTATTGTAATGCCACAAAAACGTTTGCTTTCGGTTTTGCAGAAACTTATCTACAGATTTAAAATACAAATTGTAATAGGATAAAGGCAATAACACCTGTAAGGCAAAGTCATAAATGTAAATTATATTGGATGGGCAAACGTCAAATTCAGATCAATAAAAGGAAAGAGAAAGTGCTTTCCAGCCACCGCGTGGACAAGCAGGAGCCTTCAGGGGCCAGGGGCCAGGGGCCAGGGGCCAGCCAAGATCAAAACATATGCATCATCAGCACAGGTGGGCCTCATGCAGAGGGACAGTGCATTTGTCTACATGTCTCGTGATGAGATTCATAATGTTTTATTTACCTGGCCGTCATGCTGTTAAGACAAAACATATTACAGCATTAGCACACTCCAAAACACAGTGTCACGTTTCCGCTCAACCTGCTGCCCTGTCGTCATGACGGCGCAACCAACTGGTGTCCGACAACAACAACATACACTCAGCAGCAGCTTCATCTTAAACAACTCCAATCATCCAGTAAACACTGGCGTCATTATGTTTACATATTTATAAATGTTCATTACGTACAATGACCTTAAAGTGTCTAAACAATGAACAGTGTGTGTCTGTGTGTGTGTGTGTGTACCTGTAGTTTCCGATTGTCGGCAGACCCCCAAAATAGATTTTCTGGTTCTCCTTGAGGTTGAGACCAGTAGCTGAACCCTGAGATGTGGCCACTAGCCTCTCCTCAGCACCGCTGTTTATGTCCACGACAGTCACCGTGGCTGTGGAAACAACACACAAGAGAGAATAGTTAACAATAGAACAAGCAGCTGAAGACAAAACATATATCATCTGGCAATATATGACCACACACACACACACACACACGTCTCCTCTTCCTCCCCTTCTTGTTTTCTGTGCTGAACGTACCCTGTTTCTTGTTCCTCGACATGGTGAGGGACTTCCAGCTTCCGTCATTGTGGCGGTTAGTCGAAATGGCACTGCCGACCCCTGACCCGAGGTCAAAGTTCACCTTCACTTTGCCCTCTGACAGCTCCAGGGACATGAAGTCCTTCTGCGCGGGGTGAAAAGCACAGGCAGTGTGGTGTGAGCACAGACAGTGTGACCAGTGTGTGGTTTGTAGCTGTAGTTGTGTAACAACACAATCTGCTCAACAGAGCCAGGAAATTCATCAGTGGTGGATTTGAGAGTCTGTTGTCTCATACCATGTCCTCAGTAGCCAGATACATGAGCAGAGCCTCGGATGAGAAAGTGCGGAACTTAAAAGTGATGGAGGAAATGTTGGGGTTCCACCTCGTGGGTCGTCCCACCGCGGCGTAGCCCTCGCCGTCCAGCTGGACTATTCCCTCAGCGTCTGAGCGCTGTGGACTGGAAAAACACAGACGTCATTTTTTTCTTCTTCAACGTCGCAAAAAAATGCACAGAATTAGATTAAACAAAAAGATAAACCAAAAAAAGATGAGCTAAAGTTATACAAACATTCATCATAGATGAGAGATGTAAACTTTCTTTTTGTTGGCTTTATACCTGACAACACATCCTTTACAGTCCCCCTCTCTCTCTCTATAGTTCCACAGTCCAATGGGTTTACCATCCAGGAAGGTCTCCCCCATGCAGCCCGTGAATGTTGACGTTCTAACTGCATCTGCTTTCTGTAAAATAACAAGCAGGGGAAAAAAAAACACAATAATGAGAAAAGAGACAGTTTCCTTTCTGTTGTTGTAGACAAACACAGACACACTACCTTAACAGTGCCGAGGATTCCTCCTACAAACAGGTAGGCGTTTTGGTCGACATCCAGGATTGAGTAGGACGTTGGCGAGTTGGCACTCGCTGGGGTCGGCATCATGCCAGCCATGGAGCCTTCCAGAGGATATACTGATATGGTACCATTCAGCCCATTACTGTGGACAGAGTGGGGGGGTGGGTGTAAGCGTGGGTTCCATGTTATATACTTTGCATTGTTTACTGTACTTCCTGGAAGTAGCCGGAGTCAGTTTTAATGAACGCTCGGCGATGATGAATGATGGAAAGGCGAGGTGGAACCGTTTCGTAGCAGTGGAACCTCTGAGCTGTGCTGTGAGATTAATCTCCCAACCAGGAGTTTGTTTTCAAAGCAAAGCAGGAAGTGCGTTTCTGTTCCGTTTCTGCGGGGGAACATTTTGAAGACTGATGTGCTGTGTGATCCCGCTGGAAAACACCACTGGGAAATCTCTCAGATGGAAATGCATGCTGCAGGTGTGATGTTCGCTCGGTGTGGACGGGCACGTTGTGTTGTTGGCCGGTCAATAAAGCACCGCGTCAGCTTTCAGAGAGAAAAAGTGGAACTGCTCGATTACACTGTATCTGTGTAATGATGTGCCATTGGCTGACAGGGCTGCACACTCTTGATTTCCCTTGTGAAGCCCCATGTTTTCTTCAGCAATAAGGATGAATGGATATGGCTGATGTTCTGTGGCTGCTGGCTTGGTTTATTTTCACTCTTTACATGAGGTTATAGTCAGATGAAATGTACCGGTGCCTTTATGACGTACGATTTAAGATGCTCCCTGACCACAACAACACAAAAAAAAATCTATACATACACATATAGATTTATATTTATATATGTATAAAAAAGATGCCATACATACAGTGTGAGACATTTGCATATAACTGCCTGTATTTCTGTATATATTGTAGAAACATGGATGCCTGAGGACGCGTGCATCATCACGTTGGCTTTGTATTGTGGGAAGCGTCAGTGTTCGACAAGAAGCTTGCGTATGTGTTTGTAACTACATGTGCGTTGGTTTGCGCTCTTCTTACCGGGAGGCCTCTATTCTGTGCCAGTTGCCATCATGGATGGTGTGATGGGGATATTCCACCCTTCCCACACCTGAACCCACGTCCCACAGGAAATTCACCTTCCCCTTCCGCATTTCTAAAGCCAGGAAGTCAACCTACCACGCTTTGTATTGTGGGAAGCGTCAGTGTTTGACAAGATGCTTGCGTATGTGTTTGTAACTACATGTGCGTTGGTTTGCGCTCTTCTTACCGGGAGGCCTCTATTCTGTGCCAGTTGCCATCATGGATGGTGTGATGGGGATATTCCACCCTTCCCACACCTGAACCCACGTCCCACAGGAAATTCACCTTCCCCTTCCGCATTTCTAAAGCCAGGAAGTCAACCTACCACACAGAGACAATGGTTTTCCAATATACTGAAACATACTGAGGAAAACAGAGACATGTAGATGCAATGAAATCTGTATTGATAAAGACTCTGACGTATTCGAGTGAGTGACCGTCTGACAATGAGGTGAATTTTGAAGTGGAGAAGATTTGCGTTAAATCTAAACGTATGACTCAGAGAACAGAGAAGCTTAAAGAGTGTGTATCTTCACACCGTCTTGCTGTATTTTGATTAATGATCTTATTATTTATGTACGAGCCAGAAAACATTAATAAGAGCGTTTCCACCATATGCTGCTGTCTGTGAGGTACACACACTCACACGGCATCATTATTCGTATAGTATAATGCACAATTACCGATTATTAGAGAGTCGCCTTTGAGGACACACACACAGACACACACGCAGACACACACAGGTACACACACACTTATCTCTGCTGATTATTCACGAGTGCAGACCACAGGGCAGCAGTGTTCTTATTCCACTAGCATTACACACTACTAATGACATGTTAGAGATGCACACACACTGACACACACACACATATACATACAGTATGTAGAGTGACGCACCCCCTCTCAGCCACACACACAAAAACACACACTCAGCTTACACATACTCCCAAAATGATTGGTCTAATACGACAATAATTAATACTCCTTGACACATACTCGCCAATGCATCATATAAACAAAGTGCACTGCTGTTTCAAGGTACTGTATATGGATGTGTGTGTGTGTGTGTGTGTGTATGTGTGTGTGGTAAATAGCAGGAGCAATTAACAACAAGTTTATGTCGCTATCTGCTTAAACCTGATTTCCCCTGAGAAATCAGTGCTCTGCTTCATCTGACTGTGAATTCTTTAATATACCTGCGTGTGTGTGTGTGTGTGTGTGTGTGTGTGTGTGTGTGTGTAAAAACCTTGTGTGCAAAAACCTTGTGTGCTTACATATTTGGGTGATCCCAGGTAGAAGAGCAGGTTGTCAGGTGTTGTGGTTTTAACGTGAAGGACGATGGTGTTGTATCTCCCTTTCCTGATGTCGGGCCGGTAACTACGGAGACAGTCGCCAGCTGACGACACCGACACCTTGATCTGAGGAAATTAGGAAAGTTTTAGTAAAAAACTTTATCTTGCATTTTTATATTCATTATTATTATTATTATTATTATTATTATTATTATTTACATGTATTTGACTAATAGATATTGTAGGGACTGAAAAGACGAGAGCTTACTGAGTTTGCTTGTTTCCTGGCCTGGTTGATCAGCTCCTTGATTTGCGAGATGTTTCGCTTCAAGTTGTCCTGCAGCTTTTTGATTGGCTGCAGCTTCTCCAGCAGCCTATCAGCTTCATCCTCCAAGTCCTTCACTTTAGCTCCTGCAGCGTGGACTGAGAGCGGAGAGAGATAAAGTACAGCGGTGACACAGAACAGCACAAACAGTCGCAGCTATTAATGCCAGTGTACAGTAGATTACAGCTGCGCGGTGCAGCGAGGAGCGAGCGAGGAGAGGATGACAAATCATGGCAGCTGCAAACATCATAGATATGACTGAAAACAGAAGACATATGCAGGCAGAGCGAGATAGATGGAGGAAGCCAGTGAGAGGTGAACCATTAGTGCAGCTCAGCGCTCAAAGAGAACATCCTCTACACTGTTTACGTATTATTATAATAAGGCTTGAGACTGAAAAGACAGGAAGAGGGAAAGAAATGGGGAGAAGTTTCATGCTTTGCAGTGCGCAGAGCTCTCGTGCTCCAGCAGGGGGAGCAGAGCGGAAGCGATCACTGTTGACTGATGGACATGAATGAAAAGGTGGTGCTCCAATACTGTTGTTGAAATCAGATCATATTGAAATCAGCTGATGTTGATTACGCTCCAAAACAAACGTCAACAAATGATGTTTCCGTCTATCTAAGCCTTTGATTGTAAAGAAACTGTGTTGGCGGGAAGTTAGCAATACCATGTTACTGTCACAACAGTGTATTGGTTCACCACGTAGAGTAAGATAGTATTGATAATGATGTAAGTGAAGTATACATACTGATGGCTGTGGGGATTGAAAAAGAAAGACAGAGAAAAGAAATATCAGGTTTGGGTTGAAGTCAATCGAACTAAATGATGATTTTTGACTGTTTTGATAGAAATTCCCATCGACTCGTCTAGTGGTTCACTACGCCATCAAATGACTACTTAAGGTAACAACACGAGCAGCAGTTTACTGTTTTTCTCCGGGTCCTGGATCATCTGGTTGGCTGCGTTCACCGTGTCCTCCAGCTCGCTGTAGTTCTGCTGCAGGCCCCGCAGTCGCACGTTCAGATCTCCCAGGCGCTCCAGGACGTCTATGGCTGTAGCATTAGCATCGGCTGCTACCGCCTTTGTGGCAGCCAGCTTAGCTGTGGTGTCTGTCAAAGAAAATAATATCCATAAAAACAAAACACAAAGCAGATACAAACTGCAAACATGAATCCGTGGCATTGTGTTGTTAAAAGAGAACAGGCTTTATGATGCCGCGTGCTACTAATGATGTGCTGTTAAAGAAGAGAAATTGTTCCGTTAGCATGATAGATAAGCTGTTTTCATAAATATTTATGGGCGTATTTATCAGTCTGATGCCCCTCTGCTACCTCAGTGGAAACTTTTAACCTGACCTGACTCGAATGTTACAGCTTAGAGTTTTGTATTCAGACAAAAAAATATGCATGAATACACCTTTTGTTGCTTTGGCTTTGTTTATCCATATGCCACTGTGTGTGTGTGCGTGTGTGTATGTGTGTGTGTGTAGTCGTACCATTGGGGATGGCACCGAGCGTTGCCATGGTTCCATTTACTGCTTTCAGCAGGTCTTTGGTTTTGTCTCTCGCTGCTTTGACTCTGCCCTTCAGCCCAGTGACGCTGTCTGCATTCTCTGTCCACGCACACACACGCACACACACACAGACACACACAGACGCACAGAGACACACACAGAGAAATGAAATGATGGTGAAGGTGTGACTTGAAGACCAGGCAGATCAAATCACGTTCCTCAGGGCTGATTGACAGTGGTCAGTAGCAGGGTACCAACAGGCAGATGAGGATTCGTTCAACACATTTGCACTGTATATACGTATACAGGGGGTCCTCGAGTTACGACGGTCTCGAGATACAACGTTTTTGTGGTTACGACACATCTCCCGTGAACTTCCTTGTTTCGGCTTAAGCGGTTTGCCCCGTAAATATGTACAGACTTCACACGGGAACTAGTTGGTAACCGGCTCTCCAGCACCTCCACAGCTAGGCTACTCTGCTTTGTGTTTACTTATGTGAAATGGACGGCTGGCGGGGGGTGCAGCGGCAGCCGGTAAGGAGATGCACACGGACACAGATGGGTTCCGGTATCGTGGCAATACCGTAGGTTTATTCACAACACAGGGTCTACACGGTTGATATCAGAAATCCAAAGAAAATGCTCATTACACTCGCGATATCAACCCCTACGGTGTGTCAAGAGGGACAAAAGGCAATTCACCCTAGTCTCTTATCGTAGGGTGGTGTTATAGCGACATCTAGTGACACAACTTAGTATCTACCTTACATATGAATGTATGTTCCGACTTACGTCGAAATTCGGTTACGACACATTCTCAGGAACGGATCTCCGTCGTAACCCGAGGACCCCCTGTATATTTGTTTATCCTTACAGTTCCTTGTACAACCACTAGAGATCTAACTCTATCCTCCGCTACGTGTAACACATAGTTTTGTGCGACTTCTGTTGTACCTCTGACGTCGTTTTGCAGCTGCTTGGCTTGGTTTAACAGTCTTTGACTCTTCTGAAGGGAACCATGAGCTGAGTCCTTCACTGGGACATCTGGACCTAAAGCCTGAACACACACACACACACACACACACTTGATTAAGTGCGACTACTTACTTCACCACAAACTGAAAACAATAAATGGAACGGAGAGGAACACATCAACATTAAAGGGGAAATGGAAGCTAAAAACAAACAAATGGAGAATTTACAAAAAAAAGGGGAAGAAATGTGAATAAAATACTGAGAGAAAGGGAAAATGGGAAGGGAAAAAAAGGAGAAATGAAAGTGGTAGAGAGGAGGGAGAAGGAGATTTCAGGTGTGTGCTGTCGTGATAATAAAAAGGTAGAGAGGAGAAAAATGAAGAAGAGGAGAGGGACAGAGAGGAGCTTTGATCTCTCAGCCGCGACTAATGGACAAGCTTACATTACTGTTACACACACACACACACACACACACACACACACACGTTTTGGTTCGGACGACCAAAATGCTTGTACTTGATATTTTCGGTGTTTGAATGCGACACCTGAATGTGAACACTATTACACACATTGTGAAGATGATGTGTGTTTGTGTCGCTGTAAGTTTGACAGTGGAAAAACTGAATTGATGGATCAAAGGGTGGTTTTCTGTCATAATTAACTGATAATATCTTATATCTGATAAAGAGTTATTTTGCATTGGGCTAATAGGTGTGTGTGTGTGTGTGTGTGTGTATGTAGTCCTCATACCAGAGCTAGCGCCTCGCTCGCCGCCTGTTTAGCCGCCTTAGCTTCTCTCTCGGCGGCGTCGACATTGGCTTTAATGTTGCTGTAGGCCTTGAAGGCAGCAGTTGCGTTGAAGGAGAGGTTTTTAGCTTCAGCCAGAATCCTGTGAGGAGAGAGAGAGAGAGAGAGAGACACTGAAGTTAAACAGTGGTTACACACGTGCATTGGTGGTGTGTGTTGATGACTTATCGGGGCACTTGTTGCGTAACCTATGTGTGAACATACACAAGTGCTGGTGGTGCGTTTCTATTTACCCATCCAAAATGGCGGCCGAGTCGTTGAGCTGCTTGGCGTGTTCCTCGGCGTCATGCACCTGATTAGCCAGGCTGTCCGTTAAACCGCTGCTGAGGTGACTGACTCGATCACCGAGCTGCTCGTGAAGAGGACTCAGCGTCCTCTCCATCTCCTCCAGGGCCTACACACACACACAGACACACACAGACACACACAGACACACACAGACCCGGCCTCAGACACAGTATCTCACCGCAGACGGAGGTTTCAGTCTGGTTCTGCTTGGTTGACCTTCGTACCTCCAGTTCTTTGTTGATGTTGTCTGAAAGCTGGTTTGCGTCATCCAGCAGACGTTCTCCTTCTCCGAGGACGTCCTGAGCCTGCTTCTTCACCGCACCGACTGCCGAGCGCTTCCTCTGCAAGCAAACGCACCGCGTGATTATTTTCATCGCCGATTAATCTCACCTCATTACTTCCTCAATTCGCTGACTCAGCGATTCATGGCAAATGTCACACAGTGACACCTGACAAAAGCTCAAGCTCGAGCCGGAACATTTTAGCAATGTACCAGTGTTTTTAGTTAAAGTCACATCTAAAGTGAAATCCAATAATAATCCAGAATAATGATGTGCCATTTAAGACAATTACTCTTTTTTTAAACAGAGAAGCTTTGTGGTTAAAATAAATGAATAAATAAATAAAATTTTCCAATACGAGCAATTAGAGAACACTAGGGACCCATTGTTGGTGATTTGATGAAACGGTGTGTGTGAAACACTGTGTATTCTACTTCCTGTAGTACGGGGAAACCAGCAGAGAGGTTGTGAGAAGTAAAGACGGCGTTTGTGCGACATGTGAGCAGGAAGCTTCCTTCAGGCCACATTTAATAATCTTCCTGATAAATGTTTGTTGTTTTGCTCTGTTAGGAGACTGTGCTGCCTCCGAGCTGCTCCGGATGATGAATCCCATGCAAAAGGCTGAAAAGGAAACTAATAAGAAGTGTCTGAAATGAATCCATGATGAGTTTCAGTCTCGGCCATTATTTAGGCCTTCTGATTTTAGGAAATCGAATATCAAAGTCCAGTATTTGTCCTTATAGTTAGGACTAGGGATGTTCGATATTGGCTTTTTTACCGATATCCGATATACCGATATTGTCCAACTAATAATTTCCGACCGATATCAACCAATACCGATATATGTGCCCCCCCCCAAAAAAACTTAATGATTTCAGGTAAACAAAACAAAAGTATCTCAAAAACTATACATCACAGCTCCCAAACAGTTTGAGTGAGAGGAGTAGTAGTTTGATGTATAATATGTGCATGTTGTGTGAAAGTTGTGTCATTAAAAAAGTCAGAACCGATACCGATAATTTCCGATATAAAATTTTAATGCCAATATCGGCCGATATTATCAATAGACCGATAATATCGGACATCTCTCGTTAGGACACAGGATAAAATGTATCCATAGCAAAAGCGTAATGGTTGAGTGGTGTTTGTGTGTTTTTACCTCCAGGGCTGTGAGGTGAGCCTGGTTCTGCTCAGCCAGTGAAGCAGCCTGCCATGTCTGTCCCTTGGCGGCCTGCAGCAGCTCCTCGGCCTCCTGCAGCTTCCCCTCGTGGTCCGACAGCTTCCCCTTTATCTTAGCGGGAAGATCGGGAAGCATTAGGTAAACGTCTTTCACTTGGGGAGTGTGCAGAGTTAGAAGGTTAGAAGTGACACTAACCTCTGCTTTCAGGTCCTCTGTGGCCTGATGGGGGTCACCGAACAGTCTCTTCACTTTCTGGTACAACTCCTCAGCGAGACTGGAGGGAGATAACAAACATTTATGTTTACATTTTCTGGTCTGAAAAAAAGTTGAAGTGTGGAATAAGTCGGTAGACGTCGCCTCCGTTTGTGCAAAGACAATAATCACAATAATCAGTGAGTGAGTGTCGGAATGCAGGAATGAAATTGCTGGGTTTTCGTCTGTTGACCCCTCGGGCGCAGTGAGATTAAACTGTGGCAGTGAAAAGAACGTTTCAAATATTGCTGAGCTAATGTGTGCGTGTTGGAATCTCGCCCTGTGATTGGATGGGACGCTGAAGCAATGTGTGCTAACGTACAAAGCATGATGATAATATGCTGCGCAAATAACAGCAACGGGGAGAAGTGAGGGAATGAGTGAGTGAAAGACGACAGACATAAGCTTTAACTGTGTGTGTGTGTGTGTGTGATGAAGACATTCCTAAGTATCAATATTGGATCCCAATTAAGATGCATTTCAATTAAATTGAGACGGTTGGGAAGATTCAGGTTAAACGGCTGAATGAGCTTTCAGGTCGTTATTTACTGCCTGAGCTTATTATTGACTGGCTGTGTTGTAGCGTAGAAAACACTATAATAACAGTATAATAATCATACGTTGACCACAGTGCCTCTTAATAAACCTTGTTTTTTCACCATTAGCCTGAATGAAAAACAACAGTGCATCAAGTTTGCTCCAACTCGATGCACATTAAACGCCATATTTGCGTCATAACGCTCTCCTCTTTACGTCTCTGTTCCAGGCGTCACGGAAAAACAGCAGACGGAGGCGGCGGGAGGATGGATGAAGAGGGTGGATGACTAGTCTCCTCGGACGCCCGGAGAGAGAGACAGAAACGACGAAGAAAAGGTGAGAGACACTGTGTGAAAGCATCAGCAGAGAGTCGCACTATGCACAGTGTTCACTCCTGATGTGTCCTGTGTTAGAGAATCAAGAAGTGACGGGGGGGGAAATGAAAGAAAGAAATCAAATAACGAGTGAATTGACAACAAAAAAAAACTTCCAGAGGGGAAAAAAAAAGAACTGATTGGTGACTGGAGAATTTTGTAGCTCATCATTTTGTGAGTGTAATAAAAATGTTGCAAACAAAAAGTTTGGAAAGAAAATCTTTTGAAATTTCCAAAAATTGGAATTCCACAAATGATCATCCTTCCATCCTGTTTTTCTGTTTTTTTTCTTGTTTCTCTATGCGACTGTGAAACCTGACTGAGAGAAAAGGTCTAGAGGGGGAAACACTGTGTACAACAACAAGTAAGAACAGCAGCAAAAGCCGATGCATCAGCATAAACGTATGAGGCAAAACAAGCAAATGAAAAAACTGCAAAAAAAACAAACTGCAAAAGATTGGAAAATCAACCGACAGACAACAAACTTTCCAGACAAAAATCTCAAAACTTTAAACCAAATGTGCGCATGCATACAATCAGAAAAAAACAAAGGCTGGTCTGTTTGCTTAAAACCTGTTGTGTTGCAAGTGGGCGAATGACGTACAACGTGTGTGTGTGTGTGTGTGTGTGTGTGTGTGCGTGTGTGTCCATACTCCATCTCCTCCTCAGCGATGGCCTTTTTCCCTCCCAGCTGTCGTTTCCTCATCTCGGCTAACATGGCCTGGATCTCCTCCTTCATCTGCGCCAGGCTCTTGTCTCGTGTCCCGTCTCTGCGCGACAGAGTCTGGTTCAACTCAGCAGCCTTCAGCTGCAGGTCTGGACACACACAGACACACACAGACACACACAGACACACACAGACACACAAAGGAAAGGCAGTGTATTTGTAACGAGCAGAGAGCTAAACAATCCTTATTCACAATATCCAGTGTCTTCAACATCTAAAGATCAAACCTCAAGTCAAAAGTGTGTGTGTGTGTCTGTGTGTGTGTGTGTGTCTGTGCGTGTGTGTGTGTGTGTGTGCGTGTGTGGAGAGTCTCCGCATGTGTCTGTGTTTTAATGAGTGAAGATCAAATGATGTAGATTTTGTCTTTCTCTCTGTTTAAGCCATAAAGCCGAGATGAGGCGCGCACACGCACACACACACACACACACACACACAGGCGCACACAGACACACACAGCTTAACACCATTCAAAGCCTGTTTTTTTGGCAGACTTCAAGTGGCTGCCCTGCTTTTATCAAATTAAAGGCAGTGAAATCTAAAACTGATCAATGCAGAACTACACTGAAACACCGCCGGGCTCATTTGAATAATACTCAGAGTGGTGGAGCTTAATGAGGAGTGTGTGTGTGTATGTTGTGTGTTCCCATGAAGCACGTGTGTGTGTGCAGCAAAGCGTTTGTGTCTGCAGTGATGGTGTGTTCCCTTCTCATTTGAGATGTAAACGTGATTAAAGCAACTTGTCTGAAGGTACTGTATATGTCTGTGTGGGTGGGCCACGGTGTATGTGTATGTGTGTGTGTAGTTGTGTAGTTGTGTAACTGCAGCATTTCCTCTAATTATAAATGTAAACTTGATGTGACTGGAGCCAAGACAGAACTAAAGCCATCATGCTAATGAACCGCTGCACTGCGTGTGTGTGTGTCTGTGTGTGCATGTGCTGTGATTGTATATGTGCATGTGTGCGTCTATGAATCTGGAAGGAAGAGTGTGTTTGTGCGTGTGTGTTCTATATTACCCACTGTTGTGGGGACCTGAGTCATTAACACAGTCACATTTATTTTCTTTGTGGGGACAAAAAGCATGTCCCCGTTATGTAAACCAGCAGATGTTAGGATAAGGACATATTTTGTCTCAGGTCAGGCTCGGGTCATATATAGTCATATATATATAATATAGTTATGGAAAAGTTTAGAGTCAAATAAACTTTGAAACGAAGGTTTAGTTTGTTAAGGATATTTTTAGTGTTGTGTGTGGTTGGACTTTCAGATCAGTGCCCTGAAGTTGTGGACGCTGAATCAGCCATTAAACCACTGAAGAAAAATTCACTTGAAAAAGAAAAAGAAAAGTAATTTTGTGGGCGGATGAGAGGGAGAGGACAAGCGTATATAACCAAACAATGTAAAGCTGTGGGAACAACAGTGCCTCCACGTGAAAACAACACCACGTTCAATGTGAAACCAAAACTAATAAGATCATCGTAATAAAAACATAAACCCGGGTTCAGACTTTCAGGTGTAAAAACACCTAAGTCAGTAATGTCCTCTGAAGTCATGGAGACATGACTCAGTATGTGTGGTGTGTGTGTGTATATATATGTGTGTGTTAATTACAAAGTGGGATTTAAAAGCCAATTAAACACTTAAAACGTGGATGGAATCATATTATGGATGTAGTAAACACGGGCTCACACTGAGGAAAGTGTGTACATTATTTTCTTGCCTCATTATGTGTGATAGTGTGTGTCTGAGCACAGTTGTGTACACATCTGCATCAGTCCTCGTCTACACAGTGTGTGTGTGTGTGTGTGTGTGACAGCCACTAATTAAGTCTCTAATTGCTACTCTCAATCATCCGCTGAGCCACGACACGCGCTCTCTTTCCCTCTCTCTCTCTCAGAAAACACACACACACACACACACACGTTACCACACTGTGATTAGGCAGCGGGCCAGAGAGCTGGAAGCAGCAACAGGGACAGGACAGTTTCATGGACAGAAAGTGTCGGTTTGCTAACTTTCATCCCCGACGTCATTAAAACATTATCCATATAACTCATGATTTGAACTTCATCACGTATGAACGCACTTTACGTACGTTTACATATGGATGATGAGTTCGACCGTGCATTGAGCTTGAAACCGAGCGAGAGGCGTTGGCAGTATATTTTCGGTCAAAGTTTGCTTCGTCGTCGCTGAATGACGTTGTTTCGTTGAGCACAAACGCGTTGTTTATGTAGTACAGGGGGTCCTCGTGTTACGACAGTCGCGAGACACATCACCCCTACGGCGACAAAAGGCAATTCACCATAGTAAACTCTTATTGTAGGGTGGTGTTATAGCGACATCTAGTGGCACAATGTATGCACAATGGCACAATGAATGTATGTTCCGACTAACGTCGAAATTCGGTTTCGACACATTCTCAGGAACGGATCTCCGTCGTAACACGAGGACCCCCTGTAGTTGAGTCTTTATCGCTGTGGACAGTGACGCAGCCGCCATATTGTTCGAGGCGACACGAGCAAGAGCAGCTGGCGCCGAGCTCAGACAGCTGGCCCATCCGCCGCTGTGTGTGACTGAAGTTCCCATTAGTGAGATAACAAGGCGGCAGGAAGACGTTATGATTGTCTCACTCCTCTTTAAAGGTGATCGGGGGAGACCTGATCCAGTTGATTAAAGATAACAACGGCCCTGTTTTGTGTGATGCCTGCGTTGACAATAATGATATTATTCATATAGTCCTGGAATGCGTTTATTTATAATCTATGATCCACTCTTCAGATTGTTCTCTAATGCAGTCAATCAAATTTCCTACAGGAATCCATTTAAATGAATGCACTGTGGTAGAAGACAATGTGCTGTATTGACGAGTGAGGCTGGTGAATGTGGAGATGGATAAATCCAGCCATCCCACGTGGCAGGAGACTGTGTGGAGAGAGTTAACGGAGGGGAGGTGGTGGTGTTTGTTTCTGCTACCTTTAGCTCCCAGCAGCGTATCTCTGATGAACTGTTCCAGGTCTTCAGCTCGTTTATGAATCCTGTCAGCATCGTCTTCCACCTGTTCTCCATCAGCAGACACCTTAGTGGCCTACAAACACGGACACACACACACACACAGGCCATGAAATAATAAACACTGCTGAATAAGTGAAGATATCGACTTCTCTCCAACAACAGCTCAGTTCTTCAGTGTGAAGCGGATGACAGATGATGACAGCAGTATGTACACAATCAATATTACAGTGTGTGTGTGTGTGTGTGCATTCGACATACAGAAACACACGGATGGATGAAATATTGACAAGAAAACACAAGCGCACACAAGACACTAAGGAGTGGATGAATGCTTGACTGACACAAAAACACATCCTAACACAGCCCATTAAACACACTTACACATACAGAAGAAGAGCAGGTCATTATTGTCGTGATTCGACAACACGCACTAGATCATTTTAGCTGTGTGTGTGTGTGTGTGTGTGTGTGTGTGTGTGTGTGTGTGTGCGCATTCGACATACAGAAACACACGGATGGATGAAATATTGACAAGAAAACACAAGCGCACACAAGACACTAAGGAGCGGGGCTATGAGGAGTGGATGAATGCTTGACTGACACAAAAACACATCCTAACACAGCCCATTAAACACACTTACACATACAGAAGAAGAGCAGGTCATTATTGTCGTGATTCGACAACACGCACTATATCATTTTAGCTGTGTGTGTGTGTGTGTGCGTGTGTGTGTGTGTGTGATGAGGAGCAGGCAATAGCATTACTGTCAACAGATGTCAAAGCCTCAGTCCCTGAAAGGGCGACGCTTGACAGCATGAATGTGAGTGTTGTGTTTTCCTCACTTGGCACTTGTCGACTGCCTCTATTCAAAATGTGTTTTTCTATTTTGGTTAGCGTCTCGTAGAGACAGGAAGCTGACTGAAGTAAAAAAGGGAAAGTTTGCGTGGACTCCTGCGCTTTGTGGTGGGAGTCAGCTGTTTACGGAAGAGGCTTGATACAAAAACAAGAAACACATTTAGCGTTTAATTTGTGTGTAGCCGGTATTTGCTGATATTTGTCATATTCGCATTATGAGGAAAAAGCACCCGAGAGCTTCAGGGGCCCTGGAAGCTCATCATTTGTTTCAACAGATTTGTGATCATTTTAATGAAAATGAGTTTTGGAATGAACAAAAGGGAAATGATAATACTAATATGAACAATAATAATAATAACCAGGCCTTAAAACTGAGCTGGACGCGGACGCTAACAGTTGGCGCTAATACCTGGTGCTAATAGTCGGTAAACAGTTTTGTATTTGTACACGACACCTCTGCATGTTTTTATAAAAACGCTGAGCAGAGGAAATAACACGACGATCGCAATCAATTTCCCAAATTCCACTTAAGGTTCTTTCAATGTTTCACTTAAGTACGCGTTATTGTGCAAGAAACTTCATTAGGAGAATTAATTAGCGTGTGATTAAAACTGCTAGGTAAATCCAGTTATGGTGCCTGGGGGCCCCGTGCCTTATAATGTGTAATAACATACTGCAGACCCTGGTTTGTTTTCATGCAGATTCCTCTGACACATGTTCACAACAGGCTGAACTGGTTTGTGTACCCTGCTGTGCAGCTGGTCCATCTCCACCACCAGCGTTCCCAGGTTGGAGTCGGCCAGTTGCAGTAACCTCTCCGGAGCTTTCTGAGGCGACAGCATGTGCTGCGGGACAGAGAGAGAGAGAGAGAGAGATGGAGGAGTTACAGAGAGATGTGTGTGACGTACAGTGTTTAGGCCCAGGGCTGATCTGAGATCTGCCTGGCTCTTTACTGAGAACGTATATCTGATCCCAGACGACACGCTCTGATTATGTCAGTGCTTATATGATTACATGATAATGGCGTCATTTAAATGCAAAAACAAGCCTCTGAAACTGCAAGCCAACAACATTTCATAACTTCAGTGGGAATGCGGCGTGTGTTGATGAAGGGCGCCCGCGGCGTGCAGCGTGATGTCGACAGTGCTCTTGTATTTGAGGAGGTAATTATGGGAAAGCTGGATGTTAGTATTCCTAGCAGTTTGAGTGAGACTTGAAAACAAACTCAGGAGGAAACGATAACGACGGTCGTCCTCTTACGAGTGAGCTGAATGAATTGTGCGCCATCACAACACAATGTGCTTCAGTTTATTTCCGATTACCACCAAGCATCTAACATGTAGCCTGTGTGTGCGACGCTTCCTGCCGCCTTCCCCTTTTTCACTTTACACAAAATTATTTCCACAAGGAAGAAAAATTTATTTTATTATTGTTTGAAAACATAGACAAATATATGCAGGTTTTGTTTGTTTTTGTTTTTTTACCTTGAGTTCCTCTGTCATGTTCTCAAAGCGGTACAGCATCTTGTACGGCGGCGGGAGGGGCGTGGTCAGGGTGACGTCGGTGATGATGCGATATAACCGGTCCATGTCGCTGAGCAACAGACCCGAGCACTCGTCATCACAGGCTGGACAAAGACCAAAACACACGGGTGTCAGACAGTCAGTGTGTAATTCTGCTTTACATACTGCTCAGTTTTGTGTTTGTGTCGCTTTGTGTGCATTTGTTTGACAGTGTGTTGACTTTTCAGAGAGTCATACCCATTAATATTTTTCTTAACGAGTGATATTAACGAGTCTTACATGTAGAAATGACGACTGAGTAGCAGGTCAGAGCAATGCAATGTAAAGTTGGTGGGACTGGAACCCTAACCCTAACACACGTTTGCCAGTCGCCATTGCACAACAGAAAAGATATAACTGATGTTTTGCACGCTTGAATTGTGAGTCTGCAAACAAACCGTGTGTGTGATAGTAAATGACGACTTGTGTTTTGGTGTTTAAGTGATTCCGGAATTAGACAAACAGGGTCTGCCCAAGCATGAAACACAATAAGAGCCGACACTGCAGGCAAAAAACAAAACAACACAAACACACACAAACTCACCAGGGAATTTACCCACACACATACATATTTGTCTGCCCTGTGTGTGTGTGTGTGTGTGTGATTAGCCTGAGGCTGATTTATTGCAGAAATTAAAATTTATGATAAAGAAGATGAAAGAGAAGTTAAATCAAATAAAGACTTCACACGCTAACATACACACATACTGTCAATGTGCAGTATGTGTGTTGTATGTGGGAATAAACAACGTTTGGTCACGCAGGTTGTAAACAGTTAGTACTACACACAAACCCACACGGCATATCAACACACACACACATTCCAACAAACCTGTGTTTGCACTCCTTAGACAGAGAACTGTTTTTTAGCTGTGTATTAATAAAGTCTGTTTCTGTGTCCAGCAGGGCCACGTGAACTGAACAGCATGGAGGTCTCTGATCTGCATTCCCCCAAACTGCTAGATGAGTGTAAGTAACACAACAATGGAAATAGTTTATGTCGCATACAGAGACCAGATCAGATGGCGTTTCTGACCAGATACTGCAGGTCAATAGGTCATTTCAGTGGGTTCACATACCACTTCCTGCCACTGTAAGCAGATATAGGTTTAACCTGAGGTCATATTACGTTTTCATCTAAAAAAATAAATATTTAACATTACAGCACTGCTACCTTGATTATGATCAGCATTTAATATTGCAACCCATGACATTCCTGATTCATTTAGCTGCATGACTATGCAAATGATGTCGGCAGCCGATCTAATGGAATGGCAGAAAAGGACCAAGGCGGCGATTGAACTCAAAGTGACGCACAGTCTGATCTTTCCCCCCCATGCAAACCATCAGGACGTATGATTATACGTATGATTATAGCAGCGGCGAGCGGTTTTGGGTGCACTGCACCACTCACACTGCCAATTTATGAACCCGGGCTTTGTGTCTGAACACAAAGACCTGAGCAAACTATTTCCTCCCTGACCTGACAGCGGCACTTTCACATCAGCCTCTGTCTTACAGCCTTTTCTTCTGCACCCTCACTCGTGCACTTACCTCCAGACATGCTAATGACACTGAATTGGCCCTGTCATTATGGTCATATTAAGTTTAAATGAGCTCCAAATGACATTGGAATTATTTTCTAAATGACTTGAATCCGACTTCTGCCACGATCGCCCGTCTCCCATGGCAACTGGAGAAAGGCGTTTGACTGCACATTTGCATATTTTTGCCAAAACAAAAGGTGAAAATCACAACATCAGGTGACAGCGTTGGTTAATGAACAGGATGGAGGGGGAAAAAAAAAGGAGAGATGTGGGAAGGGTTCATTGACAGTGGCACTCGGTGTTGGAAAGCTGGTTTACTTCTGCTGTAGCTTCCCCATTGACAACCACCTGTCAGTTTTGCCATGTGCTGCTATTCATTTCTTTTAACCCTTTAGACACTGGGACAATAACGAGAAATATGTAAAGAAAAGCAATTAAAAAAAAATGTTTAAAAAAGAAGGAAGTAATGATAATAAGAAAAAGGGGTATAAATATTCACAAACAGCTGTGTGTTAGTCTTACAGATGATTCCTGTTGGTCCACACACATGCCTTTCCATGCACTGGTCACACGACCTCCCCGACGCCCCGACCCTGCAACGGCATTGGCCGGTAACGGGGTCACATGGTCCAGGCAGGGCCCCCCATAAGGAACACTTACACTCCTCACAGCGGCCGCCTGGCGTCCTTGGGTTACCGTGGTAACCTGTGGCACATCTGGACAGGGGAGCGACAGTATGAGGTAAGTTACATCACACACACACAGACAGACACACCAACGTGCTTTATGTCGCATACTGCCTGCGTCACCTTGGACCACCGGCCGACGCACCTGATTCATTATCTGGCCTAAATGAACAGTTAATGATTTATAAGCTCATCTTGCGTTCAGTAATTATGGGAGGATTATGGGAGTGTCTGTCTGACCTCTCGCAGTATTTGCCCTCGTATCCCTCAGGACACGCGGTACACCGGTAGTCGTCATATCCCTCGCTGACGCAGGTCGGGCTGAAACTGGAGAGAGAGAGAGAGAAATTTACGTTTCAATTAAAAAAAAAAAAAAAAAAACTTCATTTTGATTGAACATTTTATAAATACTTTAAGACCTCTACCACATAATGTAAAAATAGTAATACGTTACATACGTTTAAAAAAAGAAACAAGGGACTTAGTGTTGCACCATGAAAACAATTGGAGATAATAAACAAAATGGCGGAGGAGTAGAAGGACATACTTGTTCTGTGGGCTGGCGAGGGGGCAGGCACAGGGTTTGCAGTCATTGGGAAAACCTCGGACGACGCCATAAAATCCTGGAGAGCAGCGTTCACATCGATCGCCCTCTGTGTTGTCTTGACAGTTCTACACGCACAAACAAATACACGTCGACGTTGTGTTACATTTCATAACAGACTAAACTGACTTCTCTTCATTTTCTACGCCGCTCTACGACGCCTCGCCACGACATGTGGGCATTAAATTTCCCATCATCCTCCACCCAGTACGAGTCCTGCTCAGTGCGGCAGGTTGTAACTGCAGAATCTGATTGTGTGAGCAGCTGCGACGCGGTGACTCCCGGTGAAACCTTTCTACCTTGAAACTTATTTTCAAATTCAATTTGAAAGAAGTTAAGTTACACTAATATCTTTTGTAATTGAATGTATATTGCCACTGGTATATTAAAAGCAAAAGATCAGCTTTAAAAAAAAAACTAGTGCAAAAAAAAAACTAGTATATTCTTTATAAAAAAACAAAAACGAGTCTATCGCACAATCCTTTGTTTGTGCCTAACTGCGTTTTGCAATATTTAACTGACAGTAAGTCAATCAGTGGCATCTTCATATGTAAACACAGTATCAGTGGGAGGTGCCCAGTGTGTCTGCAGCTGCTTCTGCAGTGCCGAGCGTCTCTACTGAAGCCGATCACTACACACACACACACACACACACACACACACACACACACACACTGTGAACAAAACACACATGTGTTGCATACTATACACAAACATGCAGATGTCCCCAGGGTCCTGTCCTACGTGTTCGCCTTGTTTGCTGAAAATGGGGACTTCAATCACTGCAACAGGAAGTTGCCTCTTAACGAGCCAAGTCATTTCCATTAACTTCCTGTGTTTCTCGTTACCGCTAATTACCACAGAAACAAACTCGTTTAGCATTTTCAATTTAGCCCGCTCGGTTAGAAAATGCTAATGACGCCGTTATGGAGAGTGAGATGGAAACCGAGTGAGGGGGGAAAAAATGGCTGGGGGGCAGAGGGGAGCAGAAATCAAGCCTTAGTGGGGGGGGAGAGGAGGTAAAAAGAGAGAGAAATTGGCAAAAGTAGAGAAAATTAAGGAGAGTGTGTGAAAAGGGAAAAGGGTTGTGTGTAAAAGAATGAGACAATTGAGAGGAAAAGGCGAAGAGGACGTCAGAAAGAAAATGAGAAGAGAATGAAGGTGTGGAGGGAGGAGAAAACGATAGAGGGAAGTGGATTCGATAAAAGGAGGAAGTGGGTTTGCATAAACGCAGAAAAGACAATAAAGAGAATTAGAAAGCAGAGGAAATGAGGGAGAAGCCAAAACGCCTGGCACTCATGTTGTCTTCCACCATCCACCACAGCACATCCTTTATGCTGTGTGAAAGTTAAAAATCAATAGATACTGTTAAATGGAACAAAAAAAAAAACTTTCTTTCAAAGTGAGACAGCTCATTCAATATGCAGCGGCTTCTCAAGGACTCACATTTTTTACTTTTTTTTGGTTATTAGATGGATCAGAAATTCAGTAAAGTAAGTGACATTTCTATGAGGGTTTGCTCTGTACTGCAATTTGAATAAATGAGCGTGAAGATCAAGGCCAAACCTTTTACTTGTCCTGTTTATGTGCTCTCACGTGCAATCAGAAAGTCACACTGTGTCACAACCAGACAACAAACCCACCACTCCACCTCCAGCAAGAGCTTTCCAAAAGAAAATCATTTATAATTGTGAGAAAATTATAATAGTGCAGCAGCAACGAAAAAAAAAAATTATCATCCTCTCTCTTGGCACGAATTTAATTCTTAAAAACGACTTAAAGTGATTAAAATCCTGTCATGGCCTTATAATGTTTTAAATGTATAGATGAATGAATACGCAAAACCCACACAAACCTGACTGGGAGTACATATTTATCTTACTGGTTACTAATGCAGCGCTGTTGTAACCATATTAAACCACACAATTACATGGCTCCTAATTAAAATAAGTCTCAGATAATGGATTTTTGTGATGGTATTTACAGTGGGGGGGGGAAATGCAAAAAATGTGCTGATGTCAGGAAATGAGAGTGGCTTGTGTCTGAGCAGTTAGGAAATCAGCATTGGTGAACGTTTTTACTACATCTGCTGAATTCATGCTAAAGTGTAAAGGATCAAATTGTATTTCCTTGTTTTCTGTTTATATATTAATACACTGATACCATCGTCTCCATTCTGTCTGTCAGCAGAGCTGATGTAGCTCTGAGTCGCAGAGGAAATTACACGAAACACGAAAAAGCCCAGGGTCGTTAATTATTGCAGGGCTAATTACAGTACCTGACATCACGCACACACACACACATACACACACACCTTTCCTTCTCACCAAGCTACTGGGCATATGGCTGTATGAGGGTCTCCAGTGACACAGTGCCCACACACACACACACACCATGTAGTCTCAGTTGTTCAGTAAGTCCAGGA
Organism: Trinectes maculatus; assembly: GCA_016785345.1. Taxonomy (NCBI): domain Eukaryota; kingdom Metazoa; phylum Chordata; class Actinopteri; order Pleuronectiformes; family Achiridae; genus Trinectes; species Trinectes maculatus. The sequence goes on from JAFBJQ010000755.1 coordinate 346,528, forward strand.
CAGTCAGATAATACAACGTGTCATCCTGATAGGAGAGGACGAGCAGTGGTGATGATGAAATATGTGTGAGTCAGCAGAGGAGCTGGATCTGTGTGTGTGTAAAGGATCAAACTGTATTTCCTTGTTTTCTGTTTATATATTAATACACTGATACCATCGTCTGCATTCTGTCTATCAGCAGAGCTGATGTAGCTCTGAGTCGCAGAGGAAATTACACGAAACATGAAAAAGCCCAGGGTCGTTAATTATTGCAGGGCTAATTACAGTACCTGACATCACACACACACATACACACACACCTTTCCTTCTCACCAAGCTACTGGGCATATGGCTGTATGAGGGTCTCCAGTGACACAGTGCCCACACACACACACACACACACTCATTTACCTGGCATATGGACGTCTCGGGGTCACAGGTGGAAGAGTGCCCACTGCACTGGCATTGAACGCAGCTGCCCATGCCAGCAGCGCTGGGCACTCTGGATGCTGGAGCAGATGTCAGGGAGCCGGGACGAAGACGGTAGAAGCCTGCAGCACACTCCTGCACACACACACACACACACACACAGAGAGAGAGAGAGAGAGAGAGAGAGAGAGAAACAATGATTTAGAAAGTCTGACAGACCATTCATACACATCCTGTCAAATTCAGATCTGATATTGATTCCCACAGAAACACACACAATAATTCTGAACACACACACACACACTCATGGACTTGGTTACACACTTGGACCAAACACTAATTTCCCTAATTGTTATTTCTCTAGGCAACTGTTGACCACTCTCTCTTTCACACACACACACACACACATACTCACAATTAAGAGTTATTCCCTTCAGTAACTTCCCAACACACACACACACACACGCGCGCACACATACACAACAACATGCATACATATGCAAGGTAACTCTCTCCCCCTCTCTCTCCTGTTCAGTAATAATTAATGGAGTCCATTTAAAGAGCCATCTGTTCCCTCTGCTATCGCTAAACGCCCGTTTAAAAATACTTTATTAACAACGACGCCGGCTACAAATAGAACCGCCATCTGTCAGCCAAGGCCTCGACGACCTGAACATTTCCACTTTAGCTACCGTTTGCCATTTGGCTTCAGCACGCCACTTTTTCCGACACTGTCTGTAGCGTCGACGTTATGGACGCTGCAGACAACATAGATCGGTGCAAAGTGAAGCAGCGGTGGACAGACAAAGTTAAAAGTTTGCACACTCCTTTGAGATTAACACAACGTCTAAATGACTCTCCGCTGGCGCCGGCGGCGGCGCCGTCCAGCAGGAATGCGTAGCCTCGGCGTATCATAAGCTTTCTCCACAAAATCCTCATTAAAGTCAAACTTGAGTCCCTCCTGCTTTATGCTCGCCGTGGCTTAAGCTAAGGAGCCGGACAGGAGCTGAGAGTCAATTGCTTTGACAAAATCGAAACGGAGAGCAGAAGACGCTGAGTGAGGCTTAATCCTGGTTGAGTCCAGGCGAGAAATAAATAAATAAATTGTAAAAATGGGGCCGAGTGAAAGGCTTAAAACTCTGAAGTTAATGTAAATTGGAAATTTGGTGAGATCCTATTGAGAGCTGAGGCTATGACCTACTTGTTTACATTCTCGCTCAGTAAAAAGAAGAAGAAAGAAGCCATTTCTCCAGGCGCTGATAGCGACAGAGACTGACGCTGTAATTAATGTTTGTTATAACAGACATTCCATACAAAATGTCGCCTCTTTGTTGTCAAGTTTCCTCTTTGTCTTTGGTATTTCATTTGGTCTAATTGTGTGTTTTGTGCGCTGCTGCATTGTGGGACTTTGTTATAAACGAACACTAATGATGGTCTCATTAATCTTAGACCCTGTAACGTGTCATGTGTTTGGGTGGTCACCTCGCAGGAGAGTCCCGAGTAGCCGAGTGGACAGTCACATTTCTCTATCTGATGGGCTCTCTCGCTCTCTTTGCTCGGTCGCCCTTCCTCAGCCACTGTTAAACTGATCTCTGAAATACTGAGACAAAGAGAGAGAGGGAGAGAGAGAGAGAGAGAGAGAGACAACAATCCATTAGCAACAAGATGCAGTGATGTGATGCCGTAATGATAGTTTTAAAGTTTAGTGTCAGCTTGTTGTGTGTTGTTTTTTGAAAAAAATAACAACAAAAATAACAAGAATAAGAATAAAAATAATTATTTTAAGCTCTGATGTGGAAAAAGTATTTAGCCTGGATACATTTCAGTATTAAATTGAGATATAAATGTGTGTGTGTGTGTGTGTGTGTCTGTGTGTGTGTTTTACCGGCTTTGTCTCATCAAGTTGCCGTGGGATGCCTTAATTAGGATGTAGTCTACATAAAACAAAACGTCCATGAAGTCCTCTCGAGTCATGGACCTGCCATCTGCATACCTCCACTCGTGCTGCACACACACACACACACGCACACACACACACACACACAAAAACAGTGACTAATCCATTTTCCCTCTTCAGTCTATTGAAAACGTGTTAGATCCTGTTTGTATTGACCAGCAGAGCTTGACAGATTTATTCATTTATTTATTCATTCATTCTTAATTTGAACAGGTGAAAAACTGTTTATTTAAAAAATCACTGTCCAAATCTCTACTGCACCTCTGTCATGTCGATCTCATGGCGGGTGAGTTGACCGATCTGGAGTCCCGGTACGTGGCGAGTCATCATGATGCTGCGGTTGGGACCGCCCCTTATGATGACTTGCGGCTCATAGGAGGCGGGGCCAGTTTCATCTCTGGCCTCATAGTACACAGCATATTTTAACTGACCACCATACGCTGTGATCTACAGACAGACATTAAATAATTCAGTTGAGTAACAATAATCCATTAAAGAAATCTCGTACATTACCGTTGAAACAGGTAATAGCTCAATGTGTGTTTATTGTTAATTTTCATTAACAATAAACACACATTGTGTTGTTTCCTACCATAGAGCCTCTGAACTGCTCAGGCAGTTTCCAGTAGTAGGGCTCAGAGAGAGTCGACGTCACCAGCTCTGCATGGGCGACGATGTCAGGATGCTGGAAGGTCACGCCCCTCCTCGTCTCCACGCTGCTGGATTTGTCCACCAGGGGCAGCACTGTCTGCTCTGGCCTCAGCGTTAACTACAGTGCGGTACACGTAATGTCAACAGATTCATTTCACTGAACATGAAAAATACAATCATAATACAAAAAAACACAAATTAATACTGAATGTAGATAGAATCAAACATGTCACAACTAACAATAGCACGGTTGCATGGACAGTGGACTCTGAACACAAGTATTCACTTTATCAGGTTTCCCATTTGCAATTTCCTACATACAAAATTGAAATCCAATAAGAAACAGAAACCAATAAAAATCATGTGTACGTTCACAGATAAAAAGCCTTCACGCCCCTGATGGACGTTTGTCACTGTTACGTTATGAGAGCAGCGGGAGGGAGTCGATCATGTCTGTGTTTACAGTCAGAGAATAACCAAGCCAAATGTTTCTCATCCTATATGTCCAAATGATTATTCACTGCAGTAGCTCCAACAAGCATGTACTTCATCCTAAACATAAAATACAAATTCATGTCATCAGAGATGTACATATGTAACGTGTGTGTGTGTGTGCGCGTGTGCATGTCCCCTATCACCGCACACTGTGTAAGTCTGTGCAGAGTGATTTTTCTCAGTGTAGTATGTGGAGTGTTTGTATAGAGTGTGTGTGTGTGTGTGTGTGTGTGTGTGTGTCCCACTCCACTCAGTGTAATCTCACGATTCAGTGGTTCAGAGAAAATCTCCCCCTTTTCCAATAACCTCCTGATTTTTCCCTTTCTCTCTGTCCAGGTCTCTCCCTCTCCGCCTCTCGCTCGCTCTCTGTGTGTGAACAATAAATGAAGTGAATGTTTGTCGCTCGAATGAAAACTTCTCGCCGCGCTCCGTCCCGGAACTCCACGGTTGCCATGGAAACACTGGCTCCTCGCCGACAGCAACAATTGGAGGTGCAGAGAAAACAGGCCGCCGCTCGACCGACGACGACTTGTTAACTTGGCAACTATCTGCGACTGTCCCTCACCAAACCGATCAGAACCCGATCAGAACCCGATCGTCCTGACACAACGATCCATGATGGACATGAAGGCTACATGGACAGCCAGTCAAATGTGTCGCCTCAGCAACCAAGCTGCCACAGTGAGCGACCAGCAAAACGTCCAGGCAAGTACAGATGAGTCATAAGAGGAGATGACAGTGTGTATGTGGATATGGTGATATGTGTACTTACCCACATCCTGATCAGCCCCTGTGCCTCTGTGCAGGAGTGTGTGAGCCCGTAACAGTAACACTTGCTGCAGCCCAGCGGGTTTGGTGCCGACAACCCAAACGAACCGAGCTTACAGCGGTCACAGTTGTGTCCCTCCACATTTTCCTGAAACGACAAACGCACGTGCGATGAGGTACGATGGGGTAAGTGCTTTTGCATTGACCTTTGACCCACAGCTCAATCCAACCAGCTGAAAATTAATGCAGAGTTGGTGAGTTGAAGATAGTACAGTGCAGCGACATGGGCATGAAACGATTTTTTTTTAAAAGAATTAATAAAAATGTGATGACATGACAGTTTTATAATCTACGTGATAATCCTTTATCCTGCTGGAGGTCAGAATGTGGACTGAGCTGCAGACACTCGTACACAGTGCTTCAGGGGTTTAATCCCATGAATTGGGACATGTCAGTGTTTTAGCTGAGAAAGTGTCTCTCGAACCTTCAGCTGTTTGTCTGAAATGTAACATAATTGTGTTTGTGTCAGTCTCTTAACTTTAATTGGCCATTATTTGCCTAACTTGGACCAAAAAAAAAGTTCAAGCTATTAAAATACTCCCCCAGCCAAACAGCAGAGAAACTTCATTTGATGCCTCTGCAGAACTGAGCCAGAAATAAAAAAGCATCACTCCAGCTGACCCAATGTTTACATTCGGAGTCAATAAGCCCAGGTCTAAACTGGGATTGTGGACAGGGCTGTGTATTAAGCCTTACAGTGCTGTCAACAAAACATCATCCAATTAATGTTGAGTTGTGTCAGAAAGTCCTGCGGGTTAGTGAGTAACGACCAGGACCAACGCAGCAATGTGCGGGTGGGAGGAGGAACCTAGAGAGTTAACGACGGTATTTTACAAACCTAGCATTTTTTTAATGAAAACAAATCATTCAGTTCTTACAGAGGCTGCAGAGAGTGAGACCTCAGTATCTGAGTGGTCCTAATATAAAAAAATATGGAATGGAAAACAAAAAAAGAAAATTACAACCGGAGTGATTTTTTAAATTCTTTGTTTTTGTCCAAAACCCAAAAGTTATTCAAATTTTAAGATAATAGTAATTAATTAACATTTAAATAGTTGTTAATATAATAAAGACATTCTATTATTAAAGCTGTTGATCAACCTTTCAGCACCATATATATTATAACCATATAAAATCCCCAGTCCTCAGACACAGGGGCCACAGCTTGAGTTCGGCAACAAGACTGACAGACAGACAGACAGACAGACAGACAGACAGACAGACAGACAGAAGTCAGCAGAAATAACAGGTGAACAGAGAGACAGGTACCAGCTGACGAATGACTGTTGAGCGACAGGCAGTCAACCTCCTACCTGTTCAGAGTGTAGATGACACTCAGCGATCTGAAGCCTCGTTACAGGCCATGAATCAAGTGTGTGTGTGTGTGTGTGTGTGTGTGTGTGTGTGTGTGTGTGTGTGTGTGTGTGTGTGTGTGTGTGTGTTTATGCGCAAAAGTTGGTTCTAGCATTTTGTCACTGTCTATGTGAATAATGTGATCAGCAAGTGACAGCAGAGATGAAAGGTGTCTGCAGTCTGTGCGCTTTATTGTGAATATATTAGTGTGTGTGTGTGTGAGTGAGAGAGAGAGAGAGAGAGAGAGAGAAGGTGGTGACAGGGAGATCAGAATATCAACCACCTCCAGTTGTCTCCTACGGAGCCAATACACATCTGTCTTTCTCTCAGACCGACTGACAAACAGACAAACAAACACACATGTACATGACTGAAAAGTTGTTATTGAAACACTTTGGACTGGAAAATGTGCAGAATTGATGAGTTTAGTTAAAACCCTTTGAACAAATCCTGCAATCAAGTACCAAAAAGTAATAACCTCACTTAGAGACAAATAAAGATTAAATGTCAAGAAGACATCAACCCTTTATTTACCTTACTGATAACTTGATGAAGCTATATATATGTGTGTGTGTGTATATACATATGTATGTATATATATAAAACATCCATAAACTCCATATACAGAGATGAGTTTAGGGCTCAGTACTGTGACATTTACTGGTATAAATACACACTAACACACATGCACACGTGTGTGTAAAACACACACACACAAAAGGGACAGAAAACCCAGATGCAGTCGCTTTTTAAATCTGCATTGACATTTAGAATCGACATGATCGTCCACTGACTGAGCTCAAATCATAAAAACTCCACTGACTGAGCTCAAATCATAAAAACTCTGTTCTTGTTTGTTTGTTTGCTTTTGAAGTTTCTCACACATGAAATGAGATTGGGATTGAACACTGTGCTGTTACCAGGCAGAATGTGTGTGAGTGTGTGGTCATTCGCAAACTGTCGTCAGCACCTGATGACTAATAATACAAGCTATTATAATTTTATATTATTATTATTATTATTTATAATCATTATATTATTATAAACAATCATGCTGCGTTTCACATGTCCTGTATGCGGTTTGTTTATAATGGCGGATGTGTATGTTACCTTGCAGCTACATTTGCCCGTCCGATCAGCGCAGCCACACACCGCCCTCTCCAGGTCACAGGTCTGACTGTCCGACCCTGAGAGGTTACACTCGCACCGGGTGCACTGTGGGAAACACACAACGCCAACCCTCTGTTATCAACAACAAAACAGGTGACGTGAGGAGCCAGAACCAGAGTGTGTCCTGGCTTTATGCCTCACCACACCAATAAACCTCACTCCAGTATGAAAACCTGTCAGCTGACACATCACAAACACACACACACACTTATTTTAACACATGACTTCAGGATGAATATACTTTTATTATTGCATCATCAGTCCCAACATGCAGGCTAAAGGGAAGTAAAAAAAATCATTTTGTCAGCACTGCCTTGTCTATGAAAGTCTATGAAGTTGATCATTGATAATTGATAACTGATAATTGATAATTGATCATTTACCTGAGGAAAGTCTCTGAATCCAATCTGACACTCGTTACATTTCTCTCCTCTGTACGAGTCCCGACACAAGCAGCAACCCGTGTTGACGTTACACTGCAGGGTCACTGATCCAACCACGCTACAGCCGCACTCCTACACACACACACACACACACACACACACACACACACACAGGCGTATGTGACAAAACACAAAACACAAAGACCAAATCACAGAAATGACACGACCTCACAGATACATGTCGTCATGTTGCTCTACCAGGAAGTTACATTTAATTTAATTGTTCAATACGTCTGTTCCGCTAAATTGACCAGCGTGCACTGCTGTGCTTCTGCTGTGCTTTGTTGTGTTGTTGTTGCTGGTTAAGTAGCATTGAGATCTTCTCCGGTTCCTCTTTGTTGTCCCCGTGTACTCACACGGATCAATGTGTTGTTACACCGAGTCTCAGAGCTCTCTCTCTCTCTCTCTCTCTCGCTCTGTCTCTCTCTCTCTCTCTCTCTCTCGTTCAGGCCTCTAATTGCCAATAGTCTTTTACTGCTTCTAACAGTTTACTGTGATTGGAGCCTCGCAGCTTCCCAAACACGCTCAGCAAAGCACACAGGCACTTTGATAATAAGAGCAGTGAAAGAGCGATGGCGATGGAGCGGAGGATGGAGAGAACTGTGGAGAAAGCCACTGAGGAGTAACAGCAATGATGACAGAGAAACAAAAGAGGGCAAGTGAGATATTATTTTTTTGTTGTTGTCACCAAAATTAGACAAATATGTGATTTCTTTATTTATTTATTTACATTCCATATATGTTTATTACTCCTGTGGGTTAGATGACAACAGTTTGGGGGTGGGGTACGTATACACCAAACACTCACTAACATTGTCCTTCAAAATTAAATATTATAGGTTATATAATAATAATATATATATGACGAGTCAACGGCTTTCCCTGCCGTCACAGTGTTTGTTAATAGCCCACCTTGCATCCAGTGGTGATATCATGACCCCAGTGGTTCGGAGCGCAGCGGTCGCACCTCTCACCAACAGTGTTGGGAGGACAGATGCATTGTCCTGTGTTAGCATCACAGTTATTTCCCACATGGCTGCACTGGCAGGCTGTTAGAGAGAGAGGGGAGGAATTAGAGGGGAGTTTAACACAGAGCGCGGAGAGGACAGAACACAGTAGGCACATTATAAATGACTCTGAACGCATCGACCCCTCCTCAACCTGCCACATTCAAAAAAAAGAAAAAAACAGTGCCATTATAAGTTATTGAGTGCAGGTTAAAGGGCGGAAGCAGCTGTTTTATCCACCTACAACTCAAAGCTATTAAAATAAGGTGAAGGTTAAGGGTCTGACTGGGTTCTCATGAGTCTCTGCTTTGTTTTAACACAAAGTCGTTTGATGAATAGATCTGCAGTTTTTTTTTTTTTTACCTTCACTTGTCTCCTCCAGCGTGTGTCTATATGTATAACCGGGTGGTTTGTTTAATATTGTCCATATTGATAAGGTTGTGTTGTGTTTTTTTTCTATACACAGTAGCATTGTGTTTTCCTACTCTGAGTATGAAATGAGCTGACAACACGTGCATGAGTCTCTGACGTGACATCATAGCTTTTTAAGATACGCGAAATCCAATCTGTGTAAACTTCAAATCAAAGAGGAAGCGGGACAGACGGCGTTTTGAGACACTGCTGATGTTGCTCATTTATTAATGAAGCAGTATATTTACTACTGTCTGTGCTTACGTGTGCAGCCTCCCTCCTGGAAGTTGAAGAACCCTCGTGCGCATCGGTCACACTTGGGCCCGGTGACGCCCGGCTGACAGCGACACTGACCCGTTTCATCACAGTCAAACGACTTGGAACCGAATGAGTTACAGTGACACGGGACGCACTGTCCACCGGTGGCGAGGCCATGGGTCTGAGGCTGGAGGACACACAGTGGTGAGAACATGGATGGTGAGACAACCTGCAGACACACTCAGACAACCTGAAGACAGGCTAAATAAATCATAACAAAATCAATCTTTGTGGACATTTCAAGTATTTTTTTTTTCCCAGAAAAGTAACTTTTCAAACCTGTATTTGTCCTCAGTTTACAAAGAAAAGAAAAGTTTGGAAGTTTTGGCGTTTATCAGACTGAACAAGGAGCTTCACAGACGACCGACCCTGAAGGTGAGTCAAACTTTCAATACGGCCAAGTTGCAAAAACCGAAATAAAAAGCGATGACTGACAAACACAGAAACAACTCCGTTCCCATGCAGTGTCTGAAAGCAGCCAAACCAACACTGTGACACTGTAGCAAACACATAATGGACTACAACCTGTTCACGCTTCAAAGTTAGGTTGAAGAGACACATAAGTTATGAATTTATAAATGTTCAAACATGAAGGGAACCGGAAACAAGCCCATGCTACTGAAAACACACCACTGCACTCCACATGCAGTGTGCGTTACCCCTGTCTTAGGCCTGTACGCCCCCCTGGGACAGCCCCCTGTGCGGGACGGCCCCACCCATCTCTGCTGCACGGTTTCCACGGGAACGCGCTCCACTGGCCGCCGCGTCTCCCGCCTCTCGTGACCCGAGCGACGCAGGTCACAGCGGCGGCCTACAAAGCCAGGGCGACAGATGCAGCGGCCCTCGGCGTCACAGCGCTGAGACATGGAGCCGTGACGGCTGCAGCCACAGGCCACACACTCCTGATGCTCCGCATCCCACCAGCAGTTAGGCTGAACCAATCAGAGTCCAGGTGGGCGGGGCAAAGGGAGGCAAGTCAAGTCATATAAATGACACATTATCTAACACTGTCCATGACTGCTGGTATCAATCTATTATTTATTATGAAAAAAAACTCACATTATACACAGTAACATAATGGGAATAAAAATTATTTACACATAAAAATAGATACTGTTTTTTTTTTCAGAAAACAGTGTAATGTTATTAATATAATGAATAGTGTCAACACTTGTGAAACATATTGGCGTGATATTGTTTGCTTACCAGGCACTCGTCACACTGACGTCCAACCACGTTTTCTTTGCACTGGCACTGTCCAGTCTTCTTATTACACAGCTCGTACACTGAGCCGTTAGCATGACACTGGCAGGCTGCAGGAGAGACGAGAGGAGGAGAGGAGAGGAGGAAAGGAAACAAGGAAGGAGAGGATCAAACTAATATAAACATGCAATGGTTGAACAATAACACAAGTTGTAATTGTGTTTACGCAGACGTTAAAATGTCAGAATGAAGCAATTTAACTTGACTTATTAAAAAAACTTAATTATCTTTTTTAATAAACATATGTTTTCTGAAACTTACCATATAATTACAGTTGTAACTAATGACAGGTGTTTCATCTCTCTGTCTATGGCATTAATTATCATTTTGTATCACATACACTTACACATGTATGTGTAGTTGTATGTTCATTTCTAGAATACTGTAACTTTTTCAACCTCATTTCTCTACGTCTCACACTTTGTGCGACGTCTGCAGTACTTTACGGGTTTAATTTCCAGTGGGGGGGAGACACACCCACAAACGCCAATCAACCCCTTCGATATACAATTAAAACGTTACAGCTTCCATCTGGTGGACGAGCTGTCGTAGGCACACACACACACACACACACAGACACACACTCACACAAAAACAAGGAATTAGAAGCACACAACACATCACAGCACATTCGCAACTTGTTTTTCTTCCTGCCATGTTCCCCTGTTAGATGTAAAAGAGATACAACAGATGCCCACACACACGAACACGTTCAGACACACGCTTACAACACGCACCATACATGGATTTCAATGTATGGTGCACACACACATACACACAAAACTGCCTGATGAAACAGATGAGACAACATGAACATACATGTCCATCTCTGTTTCACCCAGTTACTCACACACAATCTCCCACCCCCCCAGTTTCACCCTTTAGGGACCATCTGGACTCCGTTCTGTCAGTCACCACAATAAAAGTCCTCTCGTGGGATAAAATGTTCCTGTATTTTTCTTTTTTCACATTTTATTTTTATTTTCAGCGCTGGCCTTGACGGCAAATAACACTTTGCCACCCAGAAATCAACACCCTGTCGTATTCAAAGCACCAGCAGTAGTTGTGCATCTATTCCGTATTATTAGCACGGCGATGGCATTTTGATGAGGCATCCAGGCATGATGCTATCTGTTATGTACACATACATTACAGTGCATACCAACTGTAAATGTCCACGTTCAAGGTAAACAAGAAAACAAGCTGGACATTCTCTGTTAGAAATAATCTGCTGCGAAGTGTGTGAGGGAAATGAATCAGAATGTTGTGCACTAATTGAAATTTCTTGTTTGCAGTAGTTTGGTGTTGCTGCTTTGTGTCGTGGTGGAACACTGGGCGATGTCTGCAAACAGTCGTTAACTATAAACCACACAGGAAGCATAATTCCATGATTGCGTTAACATAAACTGTGTGGACCAATTATTGGACAAATTTGTGACCACGCATTTGTACAGGATCAATAAGAACCCTCCATCTCCAGACACGAGCAGCCGATCAGCACTGTAGGAGAGCAATAGATCAGGCTGATTAATCAATAACCATTTAGCTGGGTGGAGAGGGGAAACGACTGGAGAACAATGAACTATCAAATCCACATTAATAGCGTGTGTCAGGCTGTCTGCCTGCCTTTGTGCTCGCCTGACGATTTTATCTGTCTGTTTATCGGCCCGCCTGTCTGTTGTTCATTGTGAGGTGTGGGTTAATCTGTCTTTCTCTCTGCTAATGCAGCCGTCTCGCTCAGCGCTGCAGGTTTTAATGAGGATAATGACGATAATAACAGCATCTGGATGTCTGGATTTTCTGTCGTCCCCCACTTTCCCTGCACCCTTTTGTTCGAGTACAGCTTTTTACTCTGACTCTTAAATACAGCTGGCAGTCGGTGGGCCGCCAAGACATCGCCAACACCTCCCACTAGCACAGCAGCTTGCTGATGCAGTCACACACACACACACACACACACACACTCGCTGGTGTGCTGCATAGTCAGAGTTTGAGTGAAAGTATCAAAGGTATCGTTCAGCTAAAATTGAGTTTGGTAGAGGAAGTAGTCTAATGCCTCTGCTGGGACGTGCAGGCATCACCACTGGCTTCTCGTCATAATGTTTCATTGAAAAACAGATGATGTTCTTCCCGACGTGACAATCTGATTACTCAACATCCCGGAATTCGTTATGTAGACAAAACTGCATTGTTGAAAATGTCGCTTCCGCCCATGTCACCGTCTGTTGCGGGATCTGTCGGATAGATACACGTGTGGTCATTTCTGATGTTTGTTGTTACCAGGTTTACTTACGCTGGCAGTTTTTTGCTGAGATGGCGTCGCCGTAGAAACCGTCAGCACAACTGTCGCATGCCGCCCCGCCATAACCTTTCTGACAGCGCAGACACTGGCCCGTGATTGGATCACAGCTCTCAGGTATGGATAAGTCCAGATTATCATGGCAGTCACATGGCTCGCAGGAGCCTCCTGGTACAGAGGGTTGGCCGTAGTATCCATTGGAACATCTGGGAGGCAGCAGAGAGACACAAAAACATTGTGTTGTTGAACGTGATCTATTGTCTGGACAAAGTATTGAACTGTTATTGAAAGGAGGATATTTTTGAAGGTTGTACTATCTCCATGAGATAGTACAACCTTCTACATGCAGACCTTTGAAAACAGACTAAACAATGATTTAATACTCATAGAAAACTTCTATGAAATAGCCCAAGAACTGATGGAGGCCCCACCTGGTGGCTTTAGTATTGTAGCAACAAGTCATCCTCTTATTCTCCTTCTCACAATATAATTTCAGGTGGTGATAATTTAACTATTTAATTAACAACAGATTCAAACACTATGTTAGATTAAGGTTCTAGAGGTTGTTCAAGTCTTTTCATTCACTGGATTCACGTGAACCATTTTTCTTTGAGAACCAAACATAGTTAGGACGCAGTCCCTTTCAGCGAAGGAAAATGGATTTGATTCCTTTTTGTTGTCAAGGTCTGGTGAAAAATAACAGGGGGGGAAAAGGTGAAATAAATCCTTGGTTTGTATCGTTATTGGAAACAAAGACTAAAAATGGTTTGGCAAGGACACACGTGTCTGAACCCTGAACACAATTCAAAGCGTTTGATTTATTATTCGTCCTTATTTTATCAGACGACTTTATTTGATTAATAATAAATCAAAGTCCAGATGCTCCAAACTATATTGACTGGCCGAGTGTTGTCGGAGCGCAGCACCTTGAAAAGAGCCACAGAAACCAAATAAAACAGCCCTAAGCTGAAGGAAGGCTCTCCAGGCCGAGAGGGGAATGGGCATGAAACAGGAGAGAGAGAAAGGTGGAATGAGAGGGAGAACGGAGGACAAAGAAAAGGGAGAAATGGAGAGGTGGGGGGGCGGGGTCTTCACACTGAAAAGACATCACAGTGAAGTGAATTTAGTGGGAAGAGAGAAGAAAGGGCAGAGAGTGGGAAGGAGTCAAGAGCATCCAGCCATTATTACCACTGACCCTCCCTGGTACTCAATACAGCAGGTTTATTAGCTTCTCTGTGTGTGTGTGTGTGTGTGTGTGTGTGTGTGTGTGTGTGTGTGTGTGTGTGTGTGTGTGTGTGTGATGTTTGTAGTGCTACAAGTACGTCCTCCAAGTCTAGTGGAGTATTGTACTGGCAGCAATCTCATTTTCTGATAAGGATGGGGGTGGGTCGCAACTGTGTGTTTGCGTTCTATTCTATTCTATTCTATTCTATTCTATTCTATTCTATTCTATTCCATGCTGTCAGGGAGTCGGGCCGAGGCAGGAAGTGAAGGTATTTATAGTGGAGTCCAGAGTGGAGAGTTATATTGGGGGGCAGACACCTGGTCCAAACCGTCAGAGTGTAAAGGAAGCCAGCGATGAACACAACCAGTGGAGAATTACATGTGGGGGGGTGGGGGTGGTGGGGGTGGCAACAGAAAAGCTATGTTCTTTTATTTTTAGTGTTATATATGTGGAGTCGGCGCCAGGGGAAGAGAAGCTCTGCTCCTCCCTCAAATATTTTCTTATACTGTATTCCATAATGTAAAAGCATTTTGGGATCAGCCTACTGGGATCAGTACATACATCTATATATATATATATACACACACACACACACACACACACACACACACACTGTATAGGTTTATGTTTCCTGTTAAAAGTAGGAATTGGGGCAGGCTGTGATGAATATATTACTTTATTATATATATATGCTTTGATCTTATTGCTGATTGCTGATTTCTGAGTTAACTGTAAATATAGGAATAAAACATCGTATTCCCTCGCTGAAAAGCCAGTCAGCGAAACAGGAAATACCTGTAAAACACCGGTCAGACTTGCGCGCAGGCAAAGCGGAGCCGGCGCTGATGAAACGGCGGCGGATGAGTCCTGGCTGACGTATCTGTTCAGCAGCTGCATTAAACAGCTTTCAGCTCATTCCAAATGGCTGTTTATGGACGGGAAATTGAAAAGCTGAGTCACTTAGCAGTGAGTGGAGAGTCTATTAGCATGGGAGGGGGAGAGCAGCTTATTCTGTTAAAGCCCATAATGCAGACAAATTGGCACATTACAATTAATTACCACTAACAACAACAAAAGAACTGTAGATAATGAAGTGTAATGGCAGGTAGTGTACAGCAGGTATCAATTAGACCACAGGGACAGGAAACTAAGCGACTGCTGATTACGTCTTAAACACTGTCCCTGGGGAATAAAATATTATTTCACATTATGTCATGAAGCCCCGCCCCTTTCAGGAAACAGCTGGCTGCAGCGGACAAACCCAAATATGCAAATTTTTAACTGTGAATTTAGAAAATAAATTGCTTTAGGATGAAAAAAACACACATAATAGTCATCAACACAACACAGTAAACACAACATGATCCTGTTCCCTGTCTCTGATTGTGTTGTAGTACAGTGCAGACGCCTGTGTGACAGCGAGTTAAATAAAGGCCCAACAGTGAGTCAGGTTGATTCCCACTGGCAAACGACATTTATAAAAAGACCAGAATGCAGACAGAGGTATTCTGCCGTGGACAGCATGGCGAGGTATGCCGACTATGCAGGCTCCGATTCAAATGAACGCAACGCCAGTTGACTTGAACTGAAGTTATATTTACCAGTGAAAGATACTGAATGGTAACTGGCGCGCTGCAGTTTGGGTCCAATGCAAAACGAATGGCGTTTATTCCAGCGAGCCTGGGTTTACTCGCCCGGCGTCGCCACAGTGACAGTGTAGGCCAGAGTTTTAACAGGAGACTTCTTGTCATCCAGAGACTTCTCGTTAGTTCAGGTCCGGTGTGGGGTAAATAAATAAATAAATAAATAAATAAATAAATAAATAAATAAATACATAAAAAAGCTCACAGCTAATGGAACAGGAATTTCACTCAGCTAATAAATGCAGTGTGGACAGAAAACTGGACGGACAGCGAGACGTGAACTTCTCAAACACCTCATTTGTACAAAATGGAAAAGGTGGAAAAGTGAGACAATAAATGGCTTTCATTTTCATTTTCATGATTTTCATTGTGTTATCGTTCTTATTCATATTTTGAATTGTGTGTTATTTAAATAATGTTGAATTCTAGATTCTGTTAATTCCTGTAACAGTCAACTTAACTCCATAATAGTTATGATCAAGCCTGAATCATGTCAATGTGAATGAAGCCGGTTTCTCTGTGCACTGGTGTGTGTGTGTGTGCGTGTGCGTTTGTGTGTGTTTGTGTATCTGTTGACGTTTACCTGTCACATCGGGGTCCTGTGTATCCAGGCTGACACCGGTCGCACAGCAGCTCCCCCAGTTCGCTCAGGTGGCACGTAGGGCTGAAGCTGTCGTGGTCGCCATGGCGACGCGGTGGCGATTTTTGTTGGAGTTGTTGGTGAAGTCGGTAGCGTTGTTGTTGTTGTTGTTGTTGTTGTTGTTGTTGTTGTTCCAGTGTCGAGTACGGGAGGAGGAAGAGGAGGAAGAGGAGAGGACAGAGGCGAGTTATGGCCATTGTTTCTCTCTCTCTCTCTCACACACACACACACACACACACACACACACACACACACACACACACAAACCTGTTTCCCTACTTTCACTGACTTTTCCTCTCACTCACACTGAATGACACACACACACACACACACACACTAATCCCCCCCTCTCACTGGCACGTCCGTACTTTCACACACTCCTGACTTTGAAAACACTTTTCCTCCCTACGAACTGTATCCTAAATTTGAACAGTGAAAGAGTGAGAGAGAGAGAGTGTGAGACACAGAGTAAAATGATAGTCTCTCACCCTCCCACTTCCATTAACTATAGATAGTTCACCTGGCTCGGGTTCCAACCCCCAGACACATTCACTGGCAGCCTATTAGCTGGCTCGCTAACTTACAGCGAAGCTTCTTTGCCTTGTTAATATCAACAAAGCTTTATATTTTGTGTAACTGTGTAAATTAAAGTTGATTTTTTTTCTAAGAAGACACAACAGTAAACCCAAAGT
Source organism: Trinectes maculatus (assembly GCA_016785345.1). Taxonomy (NCBI): domain Eukaryota; kingdom Metazoa; phylum Chordata; class Actinopteri; order Pleuronectiformes; family Achiridae; genus Trinectes; species Trinectes maculatus. Next base: position 363,331 of record JAFBJQ010000755.1, read on the forward strand.
ATTATTATACTGGGTGTTCAGATATGTATCATTTTTTTACCAAGTACATTTTGTCGCAATTTTAGACAAAGCTTGAGTCAAATCCTACAAAAAAAAAAGATTAGTGTAATTGACTAAATTTCCCTGAAATATGTTGAATAGACTTAGATTGACAATTAACACACACACACACACACACAAAGAGAAAAACCCCAGCGTCTCTGCAGCGGGGTAATTAAGCCGGGGTGTAAATAAAACAGAGCAGCATTCGGGGAGGAAATTGATTTCCATTAAGACGCTGTAAATCAACACTGCTGCTTCCTGTGCTGAGACTGAGACCAACATCACTTTATCAGATGATCAGAAGAGGTTGGGATTTACGGCTAACAACAGTCTATTGGCTGTTTGACCATAAGGGTCTCAGACAGCGCGGCACGGCACCGTCCAGCTATTATTACTGCGGGGGGTGGGGGGTGGAGGTGGGGGGGGGGGTGGAGAGAGCTACAGCAGGAGTGAGAGAGAGAGTTGTGTCTTTCTTTAGCTCAGAGGTTTGGACATGATGTGTCATGACTGCATGAGGAGGATTCTCAGCTGCTGCTGCCTGTGTGCATGTGCATGTGCCCCTGCTGGTGACATCTGTGCACACAACCTACAGCATCGCTCTTCCTGCTTATGTCCTGCACAGACGTAAATAAATCCTGTGTAAATAATGTGTCGATCAGAAAGCCGGCTCATTTACGTACACATGACCTCACCAGCTCCACTTCACTACAGACTACGCTCCAATAATCAATAGTTTTAAACTAACAAACCGCTAAACGATATTGTGCAAACGAGCGCTGCAGTGCGTTCCAGCTCATTGTTCATCTGTCCACCCATAAATGTATTGTTGTGGTTCCCTCCGACTGCTCTAACGGCGTCAGAATGGCACGTGTTGAACATAACGAGGATGCAGAGCAGCTAACGAGCCGTAGTGTGGTGCAGACCAAAACGGAGCCAAAAGAAATAATATTATAATTACACAAACGTGACTCCAAATACGTAATATTCCTCTCTGGCTGAAATGTCTGTGTCCATCAGTCCATCATCGTGCATCGTTCAGATGTCAGTTACCTCCTCTAGAAGCCGATTTCGGCAAATGGCTGCTGGGTAGCGTTTCGTACCAGAGGAACGGCGTGACAAAAGCTTTTAAATACCTTAATGACTTGTGGGAGATATTTGAGTTTGCTACTTTGTTAGGTTTTATAGCACTTATATTTATTCACCCAAAGCTGATGACATTTCCACCCACGAGGATGATATTTCACCACGTACGCAATAAAGATATCTCTATTCGTGTCACAATTATATTCCTACCCGCCGTGATTAAGCTTCTATTCGTGGTGACAGCATTTTAAAGCAAAAAAAAAAAAAAAAAAAAAGCGTTCGGAGAGAGGAGCACTGTGGAGAGAGAGACAGGTCAAAAACAGAGAATTGGGGCCACAGAGTCACAGCGGTCAGCAGTGATGGATTGAGGCATTTGATTAAACTGTGCCATCATGGTGGCTTTGGCCCCAGAGTCTCGGGGACCTACTTGTTGCTCGGAAGATTGAGTGGGCAGGCGCAGGGATGACAGTCTGCAGGTGACCCACGGGTGGCGTTACCATAGTAGCCAGGTAAGCAGGTTTCACAGTGGGGGCCAGTGGTGTGGTGGGAACAGTCCTGCAGGAGGACACACAGGTCAGAGGTCATTTCACAATCAACCAGGAACAGAATGATCTATAAACTCACCTGATGGAAACGTAACATTAAAAATACTCATTTGCATATTTCAGTTTTCTATTTTAGATTCAGGGATTCGTTTTCCTGCTGTGTCTCGTTTGGTTTGTGCGTCTGAAACAATATCGTCTTTTTCAATATTTTCATATTTTGTCTTTTGGCCTCACACATTATTTTTTCTGTCCCACTACAACGGCTGAAGCTCCACGCTGCTTAACGGTGTGTATGCATGTGTGTGTGCGTGTGTGTGTGTGTGTGTGTGTGTGTGTGTGTGTGTGTGTGTGTGAGTTCTGTTCCACAGCATTTTCCTCTCAGATCAAGTGTCTCTTTGTGGCTGAGACAAATCCTGACAAACACACACTGACACACACACACACACACACACAGTGTTAACCTATAGGACCATGGCATCATTCAGTCATTCATCCACAGCGAGAAAACACAGTCCTCAGGGAAGACGTGTGTGTGTGCATCTCTCTGTCTGCCTGTCACTGTGTATGAATATGTATACACGGGGGGGGTTTGTTTCTGTGCATGTCTATGAGTGATTTAATGTCAAGTTGTCTCTCTGTGTGTGTGTGCGTGTGTGTGTGTGTGTGTGTGTGTGAGAGAGAGAGAGAGACAGAGGGAGTGATTGAGCCTGCCTGTCTGTTTTTCCTTGTGTGTGTGTGTTTCCCTCTGACACATCCCAGCATCCTCCTCATCTATAATGAAACATAACACGGTAATACGAAACCCATAACTCTGTGTGTGTGTGTGTGTGCGTGTCTATGTACTGGCATGTGTACTGGTGTGTGTGTATTTAGTTTGATGCTAACTGACAGCTAAAGCCTGAGGCAATATGTAGACTGTGTGGAGTGACGATGTGTGTGTGTGTGTGTGTGTGTGTGTGTGTGTGTGTGTCATGTGTGTGCACATGAGCAGGTCGACACATATGCGTGTGAATGTGTCTATATTCAAGTAGCCAGACTGAAAGGGAAACTTAACCTGCAGTTTCCCTAATGGTCACTAGGTGGTGACTCCAAAAGGAATTCACTGTGCATGTAATATGTGGTTCATGTAGCAATTATTATTATCCAAGTAAAAACCAAACATCCGAGCTTTAGTTGTGATGTTTTAGCACATGGTTGTGTTAGAGAAGATCAAACCAGACTGAACCCACAACGATGAACCAGTAATAACAAACCAACTCACCAGACAGTGTCCTGTCACCTCGTCACAGTGTGTAGCGTGTGAATGGCAACGACAAGCTTCACACACACCGTTATACACATTTCCATTTACCCTTCGAAATCCGGGAATGCAGGCCTGAAACACACACACACACACACACACACACACACACACACACACACACACTCAGAAGCACAACGAGGCTTTAAGCTGCTTTAGTGTGGCGTAATTTCCCTACGGTTTACTAATTAGCAACTCAAGTGTGTGCAGTGTCGTTATGCTGTGGTGTCTGTTTATTTGTCTGAGTGTTAAATACACAGTGTTTGTGCAAACTGTGAGGAAGTCAATGAAAATAAGAAAAAAAAAATGACACAAATGTTCGGCAGGATTATACTATATACAGTATATACAGTATATACAGTATATACAGTATATATATATATATATATATATCCATTCAATATATTGACATGCTGTTTTTGCGTGTGTGCGTTTGTGTGTGTGTTCGTGTGTGTGTGTGTGTGTGTGTGTTTACCTCACAGGAAGTTCCAGCATATCCAGGAGGACAGGAACATATTTCTACAGGTGAAGCTCTCCTCTCTCCTCTGGCAGAGGGATTTGCTACCTGCATTGAGAATGAGTGGAGTCTGCATGCACACACATGCACACACAATTCACGCACGCACACACAAACACACAGATAAACCGAGCATAAACAGTGTGGCACACTACAAGACTTTTATTTTGAAGAGATTCAGCTAAATCTTTTTATTTTGCATATGTATAGTCTATGAGAACCACTCCAGGTGTGTGTCTGGCTAATTCCTTGTGTTTGTGTTTACCTGTACACAGCGCTGGCGTCTGTGCTGTAAGAGGCTCGCACCATCACCCGGGTCACGCTGGCTAACACAGACAGGAAATCCCTCCGGCCGATCTTTTGTTCCGTCTCTGCAATCAGGAAGTTTTCTGGAAGGAGGACAAGGTGATTGGTCCTGGGGGAGGACGGGTAGACGGGCTGACCGAACCTCCTGTCATAGATCTTCATCCCACCGCCCTGATGAAGAAGGTAAGAAGAAAGAGTCTCTTTTCTGTTCTCCTCTTTGTCAAAATTAATTTACGATTCTGTAAATTCCCATCGTCTGTGTTTGGCCTCCGTGGTGAAGTGGTATCCAGCTGATCAAGGGATAAAAAAAAACGAGTGCGAGTGAGTGATGTGTCATTAGGTAATGAGCTGCAGTTTCTATTGACATTGGGAATGGAGTGAATGCAGAGTGGCTCCAGCGCAGGCCTGGTATCTGACTATCTCTTGTTGAGAGCAGATCAATGGCATGTAGCGAATAACGCAGAGTGACAACTACTGATGGAGGTGGGGGGGTGGGGGGGGGAGAGACCTTACCACGCCAATAAACCATTAAATAAAAACTAATTGAAAGAGAGCAGAGGGAGCGAGCGAGGGAGGGAGGCATAGAGAGAGAGAGAGAGAGAGAGAGAGAGCGCTGAGGCAGAGCAGTGAGACGCAGACACAAAGGTGGAGAGAAAGAAGGAGAGAAAGAAAAAGACGTCTTAAAGGAAAATGTTTTCATGCCTCTTCACTGGTCATCCTTTATGATCAGTCGCTTAATTAGTTTGTCACAAAATAAATTAATTTGCACGTTAAAAGACATCAAACATGCGTAAATGAAATATGTGGGTCTGTGTAATGGCGACGCATGGACGTTTGACACGGTGCAACAGTGTGGCTAATTAATGTGTTTTTATTTTTGCACTTGATAATTATAGTAAATATGATAAATACTTCCTGCCAGATTATTTTTACTGTAAAGATTTGGCGCGTTATCCGTTAAGGGCACAATTATCTAATTGTTTACACCTTTAGTTTCCAGACTTATTTACAACCAAACTTTATAATCATTCTCTTAAAACATGTTTGCGTTGGTAAAGTAAGATAAGAGCGTAGATTTTTTTTTGTTGTTGTTGTTGTTGTGGTTTTGACCTAAATAAAAAAAACTCAAGAGGCCCATATTTCCAGGGCAGTAAACATGAAAGTAAACTGACTATTTATGAAGCCTTATTTCTTAACGTCTTAACGACCTCTGATCACATTCACCTTTTAATTACACACCACTTCACTGATGACGCCAGCAGAGGAACATCAGAGGGACACACAACACCCACAACGCCGCTTGTTGCGTTGCAAAGAGAGCCTTGTTATTCGCGTTATGTTTAGCTGCGCCGATGGAGGCTGATAAAACGCACATTGTGAGACCGAGCGATACGACTACCAACAAAGCCGCACAGACACACACAAAAAAAAAGACGACAGAGAGATTATTGTCTGTTCAGATGCCAAACTGTTACAACCGAGACGAGCGGCGTCTGGAGCGTCACAAAAACAATGCGACGAGCAATATCACAACTCCATGCAGATACGCAGAGGGTGAAGGAAACACACACACACACACACACAAAACACAACAAACAAGACAAAGGCTGCTAGAGAGCGAGTGAAGAGGGAGAAAGTTGGTCGACAGTGTGTAGGTGGTTTATAATTGACATCATTTGGAACGGCTTTCTGTTGACAACAAGACAGAGACGCTTGTCCTCCTCCCATCTCCTCCCAGTCTGTCCATCTCACTGCCACGGCTCATACGCACAACACACACTCACAACACGCCCACTGCATTCTTTCACTCCCTCCTATGTTTTATGTCCATATTTAGTACACACACACACACACACACACACACACACACACACGCACGCACAGAGTTTACTTATATAGGCGATATAAAGAGTTAACTAATGTTGTTGTAGCTTTGCTTATTGCTGCTATACATCATCGCACAACCTGCTCATTATAGAGACACACAGACAACAAGGAGAACGAGACTCCATCTGCATTTTTGATTGCTATGTTCAGCATTTCTCTGCCAGCTGTGGCTGCTTGTGTGTGTGTGTGTGTGTGTGTGTGCGTCAGTGACTGTGTGTGTGTGTTAACAGCTTTACTTGCTACTTCATTTAGTGGTTTTCGCTTGTGCGAGGGGAAGTAGCTTGTGCGAAAAGATAAATAATGCTGCAAACATGAATTTATAAAAACACACTGACATTATTCATGTTCAGGGTTTCCTCTGGTTGTGACCACCACCTCCCACAACAAACACCACGCAGTGTTAGTTAGGAAGCGGTGGAAACACTTTTTGTCTTTGACCAAGGAGTTGCCCACAGATTTAGATTTGATCAGATTTTATTCTGGGCATCTTGAAAGTCAAACGAACCCAAGACCTACTATGTACACAATTAAAAAAACAAAAAATGTAAAAAAAAAAACCCCAGTTCATATGTAAACGAGCCTTTATCTTTGTGTGCATTGGCAAACGTACCTCGATGATCAGGTCGGGTTCTGAGGTCACTCTGATTGGCGTTTGTTCATGCTGGTCTGTTGTGTAAGACACGGTGTAGACGATGCTTCCTCCGTAGGCTGTGAGCTGAGGAGACAACGAGAGGCTCGTGAGGTTGACGTCTGCAGAACTGTTAACATGATGTTGTTTATTGTGTTGCGTCAGAAAGCATTTGGCAAAACGTTCCCATAAGATAATGAGGAGCTGATGGAAGTAAAGTTGTTGTTGTATTCTTGTCGTTATATTCTGATGACACCTTGTAGAGATGCAGATTTACCTGTGCTATGAAGAGAATGACAGGAATATTTTTACGGTCCACAGGTAAACAGTTCAGAGCGGCATCATTAACGCACTGGGATGCCACTGTATTATCATTATTTAACATCCCGTGTTGTCTTCAGGCAGCGATTTTTTTTTTTGTCGAGTCCACAGAATGAGCCTTAGCCGGAGAAACGCTGAGTCAGCGCCATCCTCCTGCAATATATTACTCTGCTCCAACCTGAACGGTAATGGGTGGAAGAGCGCGATAATAACGCCGTCATAAAAAACAGAGAGGGAAGAGGGGGGAGGGACACAAAGAGGGCGAGCGACAGCGGGATGGAGAGAACGCCAGGCTCAGAGAGAGGGAGTGGAAGAGAAGAGAAGAGAAGAGCTGGTCTTAATACCTCCATAAACTCCAGCATCATTAGACTCTCAGTTCTTAAACTGGAAGGAGGCATCACCCATTTCACAGCTGACAGGAAGTACACACACACACACACACACACACACACATACATGTACACTCCAGTGAGCATGGAGGTGCATTTGTGTTGACAGTTTATTGACAAACGCCAATCTATTCCGATCTTAATCCATTTGCACTGTGGAAGTCAGTAGCGTAAACTGAGTTTTAAAATGGACCACCGTGTGTGGAAATGAAAACGGATGTCAGGGCAGCGCCGCGAACGCAAAGCCAAACCATCCCGTTCGGCCCCTAGTGGCTGCTGGGGGGTATAGGTCATAACCAAAGCTGCTGATGTTGATGGATGGTGGACGTGAGTCCGACGAAAAGCGAAAACATCATGATTGACAGGGAACTGGTCGAGCGGGTGTATCAGCGGGACGCTGACTCAGCGGCACCAAATGGCTCCAGCACAAGATGGCAGCCCTAGTATCAGGGATATTTTGGTTTCATTTTCAGAGATGCGTCATCCATCTTTATTTATTTCAGCACAGTTTTTCTCTGAGAAGATACAGCAGGACGATGAAAGCAAAAGAGACCACGCAGAAGTGTCGCACCGAACTGTTTACATCACGCTGTTTCTGATCTGACATTTATTATAACAATCCCAACTAGCTAAAAGAGGCTAAAACGCATTAGCGGGTTCTAAAGTGGAAAAAAAAAGTATTTTCTAATAAGAAAAAAAAAAGTGAAAAACATTAAACAGACAAAACATTTCTCTTGTGCGCGGTGGTTTTAGCTTCACATCAGGAAGTAGTGATGCAGAGCACACGCCAGGTAAAAACAGATGAAATAAGTGCAACTGAACAGATGTGTAAATGCTTTGGCATTTGTGTGTAATTAGCTGATGTGCACGTCTCATATTTGTTTGCGTTAGCACGGTTGCGGTGTTGTGTGAGCACTGAGGTGTGTATGGCGTGAGGAGAAAAGGCTGCTCGTCTGTATTTTCTGGGAAGCGGCTGCACTAAGAGCATTCCGCTTCTTTGGAAAGTCGTCTCTATTCACTTGGGAAACCCGAATTTAGCAATTTTACTTTCTCTGAAATTATCGACGTTTCTGAAAAACCAATTTCTCTGACGACATCCACGCCAACTGGACAAATCCAAAGCGTTTGTCATGGCAACCCGGTGACCCGCCTCACCCCGTCTGAGAGCAGGAAATAAGAGATATGTAACGCACACACACACACACAAAAAGAAAACAAACAGAAGAGCACAGCAGGCGAGAGGACACACACACACACACACACACACACAAACACACTCAGACACAGACAGCGACAATAGACCTCAGTCAGATCCCACAGGAGCTCAGTAAAGCTGTTCTCATCTCTATTAGAGCCCAGAACAAGACGCCATCATCCTGGCCGTTAAAAACCCAATCAACGACAAAACTATCTCTATTACAGTGAAGGCCATTCCGATTAGGAATACCGTCAAGGAAAACACTCCCATTGCAGCATGTTCTCCACATACGGGGATGAGAATAGGAAATCTGTACCACGACGTACTGCCGGCTTTTGTTGCCTGTTTTGCACCTAAAATCAAGTTTTTACAGTCGAGCGTCCTGTTTCTACAGTGCAACAACAGAAAATGTGTGAATGCACAGAGAGGGGGATGGACGGCAAAACAAGAAATGAGAAAAGAGGCAGAACTGAAGGGGGCAGGGGGGGGGTGACAAAATGCAGCAGGGGAGAGAGACGGAATAAGAATAAAATGTGAAAAAAGAGAGGAGAGGAGAGGAGAGGATGGAGGAAGCTGGAGGAGGAAAGATAGGATATTTAATTTGCTGCCTATACAAAGCAGTGGGTTTGGCAGGAGGCAGAGGTGTGAAAGTGAGTCACTATCAAAGTCTGCCTTCCTGCAGGAGTCCTGTGCTGCGAGGATGCAACATGACTTCTCCACAACTTTAAATAACACAGCCAGAGCTTTTTAATCACACACACACAAGAGTGAGTCCACACTGACTCCAACACTCCTCTCATTCCACACAAAAAAATAAAAATAAAAATAAAATAAAGAAATGAAAGAAAAAGAAAGGGGGTTAGATTGAATCACCGTCGTGGCTGAATTTAAGGACTGAAACAAAGACATGTTTACTGACATCCTGTAATTCTCAGCACTCTCGTAGTAGCTTTCACTAAAGTTTGTTGTTCAGGAAGAAAAAAAACACAATCATTGACAACTGACTAAAAAGATCCAGTCTAAAATCGAGTGATAAAATCGATAACATGACAAAATCAAAGTGTCAAAGTGACACAAAGTACTGTTTACATCAAAATCAGCTAATAGTACACAACTTATTTTGTGCATACCACATGCCACCGCCTTCAGAGAGACACAGTAGGTTTTAGGGGGGAGAGAGAGACAGGGAGAGAGAGACGGGGGAGAGAGGGAGACGGGGGAGATGGGGGAAAGCAAAGAAAATCATCCTCCAGGAAATGAAAACCAGATTGTCACAAAAGCTTTACAAAACAAACTCCCCTAAAGTGACGCACAAAAAAAAAACAGGGACACACATTTGCAGACCTGCACAAGAGCACACAGAGACCCAGTGATTCACACACACACACACACACACACACGCACAGACGGAAACGTTAACACACAGACACCTTGGTGGCCTTCCTGATGCCTGTGCTTGTTTGCAATTGGAATCGGCAGGTTTTTTTTTTTTCACTTCTGTGTTTATCTACCGCTTGAGCAAAGACAGGCGCACATTCATTCCCACAGACGGACAGACGCACACACACACACGCGGACCATTGTTGTTGCTCGCAGTAGGCTTAGATTGGCTCCAGATGGACCAACAGTCCGTGGAATGCTGAAAAACATACAACCAAACTGACCCTCGACGTAGGAGAGGGATACGCGTTCTTTGAAAAAAGAAGTGCGTTTCGCACAAATGCAACAAATGTGAAAACCACATCTGTCAGTATGAACACTCACAGTAAGTCCAGACCCGGACTGGTTTGGTGTGTGTGTGTGTGTGTGTCTGCGGGACCTTCTCCGTGCAGGGTTCTTTTGGGTTATGCAGCATCAGACCTGCTGGAGGGTGATGGATCCATTTCCTCCTTGATTTGCATTTGTTTAGTTGAAATTGTTGTTGGGTGTTGACAGACGTGAGTAATTAAGGTTAAGATTATGGCTTTTTGTACATAATGGTTCTCAATGCTTGTGACCTGTTGGAGAACACAACATTGGGTTGATGAAAACCGACGCATCGACTTTGACGATAAGGGTGAAATTGACGCATTTTTCTAAACACTGCCACTTTGTTGTGTCTCGGCTTCACACATGTGTAGCAGGGATTTTGTAAAGGATTATTTATGTTATGTTACGTCGCTCTGGACGTAACAATATAAACGACGGACGAGAAGCGGAGATGAAAAATGGACGGAGAAAGCAAAGGCAGTAAAAAGGGAGTTTGGACAAAATGAAACACAAGCTGAGTGGTGTGTTTGTCTGGTTTGTGTATATATATATCTTTATCCGCCATCTATCTCTCGCCCTGCTTCAATCACACAGCACTTCCTCTTTCAGTCTTTTCTCCAAATGATGGAAAGATTTTTTTGGGTTTGTTTTGAAATGGGTTTTTGTCTCGACTGCATCGGTTTGTAAATCTGGGCAGGAGACTGATAACAGTTCAGGACTTAACAGCCTTTGAAGGCCGCTAACATTAACGCCAAGTCTTTAGATGCAGATCGTTAATTAAAAACCTTTGATTTGCTGATGTGTGGATAGACACAGCTTTATAGAAACACCTTTTCCAAATGGACCTTGAGGCAAGATCTTTTTTTTTTTTTTTGTTTTGACTCTGAATTGAAACTTTGAAGCCGACCTGAACGGAATGTTCCCGGACTGAATTTTTACACATCAATCAGACGTAGCAACATTAGCATCTTCAGCCTCTTCTGTTTTCCAGTCATGAGCCAGAGAGCTAAAAAAAAACAAAGCAGTGGGATAATGGGATAATAGGTTGAAAGAGGAACTTTATGTGCACATAGTCAATGTACATAAAGTCATGAAATGTTATAGTGGGCGTTTGGCTCCACTGCTCTGACTCGCTCTTGTTGAGTAGCAATGTGCAGTTTCTCAGATGCAGATGTCTTCATTAAAAAGTTGCTTCTGCAACATCATTCATTTCTATCTGACTGCAAAATAAACCAGGGTCATTGTCAAGCTACTTCCTGTAAACGGAGCCTGATTTCACGACCGTTAGCGGCGAGTCCCTGCCCAATGAGCATCAGCGCAACGCAACATGTTGCTGGACCAATGAGCAGCCCACAGAGCGTGCTGACAAGCCAATGAGCATCCCCGCCATTCACACGCATGAGAAACAAACGCTAACACACATACATTTACACTCTTTATATATCCACTGCTAGCCTGTCCTCACGCACACAACCTGTCACTTCCAATGATACAAGCCAACATGACAAACAAGACTCTGTGTGTGTGTGTGTGTGTGTGTGTGTGTGTGTGTGAGAGAGAGAGAGAGCGAAGTCGCATTGCATCTCCCTAAGTAAAAAGCAAGCAAAAGAATCACTTTTTTACACATTACACACACATTGCTCCTAGCAATCAACACACACACACATATACACACACACACACACGCACAAACACAGTGGTAATTTATTAGTTTCACATGTATGGAGGCATTTGGTTCTGCTCCGCTGTCCCTAATGCCTCCAAAACACATCATTATCTGACTTATATAGGCCCGGGAGTGTGTGTGTGTGCGTGTGTGTTAGTGTGTGAGACCTTGTGTTCGAATGAGAATATGTGCCTCTGTTTGTGTATGTGTGTATGCGTGTGTGTGTGTGTGTGTGTGCTCCGAGAGAAAAACAGTTGATTATCGAGTTCAACAGGCGAATCGCTGTTTACCCTGAGAGACACAGAGCGAGGGATCCAGAACGAGGAGAGAGGAGAGAGGAGGGAGGAGAGAGGAGAGAGGAGAGAGGAGAGAGGAGAGCTTGGGGTAAGTAGAGGGGGATGATTTAGGAACACGGAGGTGAAGAATGGGAGTCCTGGAGAGACGGAGTGAGAGTCGCAGGAGCAAGCCAATGAAAAGATGCAGGGATGGAGGGATGCTCGGGGGGGAGGCAGCGAGGGATGGAGGTTCAGACAAAGAAGTGAGATGACAAGCCAGGCCTGCGGGGGGCAGAGTAATGGTATTCAGTGGTAGATTCCTCTAAGCCACGACAAGCAGACAAACATCACAGTCGCTCTGTTGTTGTAGTCGGGCAACAACTCGACTTCAGAAACATGGGCTGCAGCTATTTGCCAGCTGGAGTGATGGAGTCTAATCGTCACCACACACAATTCAACATCCCAGCAGGAGACAAACTCACCCGACTCACGTCCAGGGGTTATTTTTCTTTATGATCACAGGCCACGCCTGTCTTTTAACGCTGTAGCCCCATGTCCGCGTTTAGATTTCTGCACAGCTGTGCTATTATCCCATTGTAAAACGGGAGAGAATGTAAACATGTAAACATTCACCAACAAGGAAGTGGAAGCTGCGTCAGTGAGGGACTGTTGTGACCTGGTTGGTGCAACACCTTCATCATAACAATACAAACATCAAGTCCTTCTAACGCGTGGTGTGGAAGTCATTGTCATTCACTGCGTTGGGGACTGAATGAAACCAAGATATTTCACCTCGTCGCCCCAAATAAGTTCTGGAGTGACTGTGGCTGAATGATGAAACATGGTCCACTGGGTTCTCCAGCGTTCTGCTGGCGTAAACAGGTCTGCTCCCGTGAACCTTGCTGCTTCATCCTGCTGTTTCCATCAGCAGTGAAATTGTCGGTAATCGCCTGCGTACCGCTCCTAAACCCTGAGCCATAATTGAACCACGGCCATGTTTGACAGACCAGGCAGTGGCTCCTGGTCATCAACTGACCCGTTTCTTTTCTTTCTTCTCTTCCCCCTCCACGCTCTCTTCTTTCCATCGCAAAACACAAAGCTGCCCGGCAAATGTTTTGCAGCTATGTGTCCAATTACTTTTGGACCCCTAAACCCTGTTCGCTATGCGTTAAAGGAGCTTTATCTCCCACTCGCTTCTTTATATACTGACGTCAATAGCCGATAACCTGGCAGCGGCCAAGAAATGGTATAAAGTTCAACGTCCTGAAGGACAAAGCTTCCAAAGACTCAAATACTCGCACCCTGACCCGGTCATGTAAATAACAACAAAACATATTTCAGTCTAATACAACCGCGTATTGATGATCTACAGGTGGACTGTATTTTACTACGTCACCGTTACTTTGTGTACATTTAAACTAAGGTGTATATTTTTCCATGATGCCGCAAATGCACTTGAAAAAACATATTTATACACCACAAAATCCCAACGTCTGCTCCTTACCTTGTTTCCCAGGTACAGTCCAGGTGCGTTCCAGTAGTACGTGGACCCGAGATCCTGCACGACGTCGGCGTGGCGGACGCTCAGGTACGGGGGCGTCTCTCTGTGCACAGGCCACACTCTCCCTCCTGTATCTCCAGCCAGGTGCCAGCCGGTCAGCGTGCTCTCCTGCAAAGTCCACATCCAGGTCGAAGGTCAGAGAAGAAACAGATTTCACGACTTTCTATTCAGCTCTTAGTTCCTGTCAAATTTGAAGTTACGCTAAGTTTCTCTGCAGATCAGTAGCTTCTGACAGCAAACACGTCAAAGCAGGTCGACCCTCATTCTCAATGTAGATGAGCTTCATTGTCTGAGGAGCTTAATTCACACTGTTTATTTGATGGTTCTGCTTTGCTGCTCGCTGCTGCACTGTTTCAGTACATTCACCCTCCACCCTCCACCACCACCACCACCAGCACCAGCAGAGTCCGTTCTGCCACGTCACTGTACAAGAGGTCAAACAGTACAATTCCCTGCAGTATTTTCTGACTGAAAGCAAAAAATAATAATAATTTAAAAAAGTACTTATTCGATACAGTTTGGATAAGGAAAAACTTAAGAGACGACTGCATTTGAATTTATTACATCAGGTTGGTTTGGATTCTAATGTTGTTTTTCCCCCAAAAAACACAACAAAAACAAGAACACAACAAATATTTGCATCTTAGACCTTTAAAACAACCCGTGCTTTCTCAGAAATCCACGTTTGAAGACATTTTTCATGTCCTGCTCAGTTAAAACGAGATGAAATGATAAAACGCAAGATCTGTTCTGTAAATCTGGCAAATGTCAACCAGGAAGTCGCACAACCGACACCTAAGAAGATCCTCTCCCCCTTATGCCCCCCCCCCCCCCCCCCCCCCCCCCCCCCCCCCCCCACACCCCACC
>JAFBJQ010000755.1:377851-413406 GCA_016785345.1 Trinectes maculatus
TCAAACAGTACAATTCCCTGCAGTATTTTCTGACTGAAAGCAAAAAATAATAATAATTTAAAAAAGTACTTATTCGATACAGTTTGGATAAGGAAAAACTTAAGAGACGACTGCATTTGAATTTATTACATCAGGTTGGTTTGGATTCTAATGTTTTTTTTCCCCAACAAACACAACAAAAACAAGAACACAACAAATATTTGCATCTTAGACCTTTAAAACAACCCGTGCTTTCTCACAAATCCACGTTTGAAGACATTTTTCATGTCCTGCTCAGTTCAAACGAGATGTTACGTCACTGAAATGATAAAACGCAAGATCTGTTCTGTAAATCTGGCAAATGTCAACCAGGAAGTCGCACAACTGACACCTAAGAAGATCCTCTCCCCCTTATGCACCCCCCCACCCTTCTGTGTGTGTGTGTGTGTGTGTGTGTGTGTGTCTGGAAGAGAGACAGCCAGACACACATCTGTCGTTGCAATTAACCTGACCTTGGCTTCCCCTTTTGAACGTGCACACACACACACACACATATACACACTCACATACAGACACACACACACACACACTCTATCGGTGTCTAAATCAGAGCTGTCATCCTGTCAACATCTCCTCACCCCTCCCCTCCCACCCCACCTGTCAGTCAAACTCTGTTTTCCTCTCTTCACCTCCATCCTGCTCGTTGCCTCTTGTCTTGTCGTCACCCGTCTCCCTTTCAGTCTTCTCCTCTTTCTCTCTCTCTCTTTTTCCACTTTGGCGATTCTCCGTGTTCCGGCCACAGCCCCTCTCTTAACCACGGCGTTCGTAAAGATTCGTTTCCGCCTTTACACTTTTCGACCCCAGCTGCTCACGACACCACAGACTGAGTTTGATGAAATATTTGCTATTCTGAAAACCCGTGGCCAGATTCATTAATCATTTTTGCATATGCCTGTCGGATAGTTATTAAACCGCACCAGTGTGAAAGTGCATTTTGCCTCACATCAAAAAAAAAAAAAACATCATTTGGATTATTCACATTATGCAAATGAATTTAACTGAGAATCCTCACAGTATTATCATATTACCACTTTTCATACTGCGTATATACGACAATCATCTCCTCTGTTTTGCACTGTTCAGCTCTCAGAGGTCATGGGGTCATAAGGTCATAAGTAGTAGTAGGTGCGTACGTTCTGATAGGTCCAGGCGGAGGCAGAACACTGAGTGGAGACGCCCATACAGGAACACTTCTCGCAGCCACGTCGATTGTCACCGCGGAGATTATAGAATCCCAGTTTACAGCGGTCGCAGTTTTCTCCCTCCACATTTTCCTGCATGAGACAATCAAACAGCGAGAGATGGAGGATGCAACGAGCTTTATGAGCTGCTGATGCCAGGTCCCTGCAGTGTTAATATGGTGACGCTAATGACAACAAGGAACAAGGAGAGGTTGGCACAGAGCACCTGTCATTAGTGAAGTTTGTGTAGAGTGCGTGTGTGTGTACCTTGCAGATGCATGGTGTTATACAGGGGTCGTCGTTTGTGCTCCCCTCCACGCTGCAGTTACAGCGCTGGCAGGACGGGTAGCCCATATAACCCACAGCACACCTGCAGACAAATGACTTTAATAACTGTAATAAAGATGGAGGAGACGAGCGGCGGGCCCATAACCAGAAGGTCACGGGTTCAGTTCTAACGATCATCTGCGTCTATATGGGCCAAAAAAAAAAAAATCTCGATTATTTTAAACAAAAATGATTCAATGACGATACTCTGAACAAAACATATATATATATATATATATATATATATATATACAAATATACATATATACACATGTGTACATATATCTATATATATGTACACATATCCATCCTGGTCAAACTGGACTGGACTCTGTCAGTAGTATTGTTTTCTAGCAAACAGCTGACCTTGCAGCGAACGCGCCGCGTACGTTGTGTACAATCGCACACAGGAACTGCACAAAGAAACAACTTTCTAATTAACGGGGAGAGTGAACCGGAGCGGGTCCATTAAAGGGCGGTTTAAGAAGTGATGTTTAAAGAGTGCTTGGTGCTGCTGGCTATCTGAGGAGCAGTCATGAAACAGTCGGAGGAGAAGTTGCATCAGCTTTTACACTGTACTACATTAAACCTAAACGACATCCACAGGGCCGCTGATTTGTACCGGTGGGAAAGAGGATAATACAACAAGCAATGAAACATAATGACAACACGGAATCTAATCAGCACGTTACGATAAAGCACCTTATGACAGGTTTACAGGCTGGAGTCAAAGCAGGTCCTCGTATATGTAGATGCTCTGTGTGTCCATTATAAATTAATGTTTCATTAAAAACATCCACTACAACTAACACAACAACACAAAAAATAAACAGTACGCCTTGGATTTAATACCATGGCTATTTATTCCCATGACCATTATCCTTAGATTAAAGTACACAATCAAGCTTAATAACTCGTTATCATAAACATCAGCTTAATGGAAACTTTCTAAACACTAATTGGAACAGACAAACAGCTGAGAGGTTCTGTTCACCTGTCACAATACGTCTGCTTCTGTGTGTGTGTGTGTGTGTGTGTGTGTGTCTCACCTGTCACATCGCAGACCCCCGAAACCCTCCTTACACCGGCATGACCCCGGTGGCTGAGCTGTCAATCAAACACACACGCACACGCACACACACACACACATCTCTTTGAAGTGAACTGCACCGAAAATAGCTCCAATTTATCGAGACATAAAAAACAGTGCAAACTCAAAGGGGAGTAAAATTGTCTCTAATATAAATAGTTGTTCTCCTCTGTCACACACAGTTTCCAGCAGCACACAGCAGACTGGACTGAAAATCACACCGGACTCAAAATCACTGCAACGCTGTGACCAAAGCATCAGACTGAAAGTGGATTACAATCTGCTGGCAGTCACCATTAACTTCTGTATCTGTGCAGCGGCACTGAAACTGCATGCACCGCAAGACGTGACAGATGAAACTAGTGACAGACAGAAAATAAATAAATAAATAAACAAATAAATAAAAATCAGAGGTGCGTACAGGGCGTGGCCTGGCTCGAGTCTTCCACACACGATTGGCGGACAGAGCCACGTGGGTCACATGAGCAGGGGACGCAGGGGTTGTCGTCCTCAGCTCTTACCTGGCCAGGTAAAGAAAGCAAAAAAAAAACAAAAAACAAAAGTAAACACAGTTAATATTCTAATCATCATGATCATTTTCACGCATGTGAGACGTACCCCCGCGGGTCTGTAGTATCCAGTAATGCAGCTCTGACAGTTGATGCCCGCTGTGTTGTCGCGGCAACCGACGCAAACTCCACCCCCTCTGTGTTTGCCGTGGACGTCCAGGCTGAGTGATAAGTCTGCCACCGTTTGATTAAAGTAGCAATCCGCTGCTTTGCCGTGGCAGTTACACTCTGAAAACAAACACACATACACACACATACATTTGGATTAGGCTCCGCCCCCACATTCTCTGTCCAAACACTGAGGGGACATTTTCTTTCCAATCCTATCACCTCTTCCACATTCAGAAACATTCAGTCGTGGTCTTAAGACAGTACCCTGGGGGTTCCCACGGTGACCATGAGCTATGTTTTATCTCCTGGCTCCAGAGAACAGAGAAACATGCTGGTCCCTTCTTTATGTTGTTCTGTCCAATAGTGGTTGGAAAATGGTAGTTTCCTGTCCCACGCAGCTCAACATCCAAATGAACAAATATAAGGAAATTCTTTTTGAAGAAGCACATCTATTTTATAAAGTAAAAAAAGATTCAACTTCTACCAAAGAGGTTTAGGGCCATCAAAAAATACAAATGGGCCCTGCACTAACTATTAGAACACGCCAAAGGTCACAGCTCTGTGCACAAAGGTCATGTTTAGTGACGTTACATGGCAGGGCCATAACCTGTGGAGCACATTTCAGTCTCGTCCACGCTGGAGATCACTCTGAACGGGACTTCTAGCGTCTTGTCTCGTCGTGTCAGTGTCAAGGCGGAGGACGCAGTTATCAGGTCACTAAGACGCCGGCGCCCGTTAGAAGGTGTCGCCCGTGTGGAATAAAATGAAGATTAGATGTTGTAACCCTGGTTTTATGGTGACAGGTGGAAGCTTCTAACCCCATTGCTCTGCTGCTACACAGCTGATGAAGGTTAATGGATGCAAAAGGTGACTTTTGATGGCTTCATACAGTCCTACATCAAAGACTGATCCTGATTGGCTGTAGATTTTTATAAACTGCCTCACCTGCGAAGTCTTATTTAAATGTGCTGCCGTTTCTGTAGTTATACTACAGATACGCAGTAATATTATAGGCATATAAGCATTTAACATGTGGTGAGTGGGTACATATACTGAATTACCATAAACGTAGGCGTCTACAGAGGAACATTTCCAAAAAGGGGGGTGGGGGGTGGGGGGCTTGACAAGAGTCTTAGTAGGAATAGTTGTGTTGTTGGTCGGACTGTTGTGGGTCACTGTGTGAAATATGTACGCATGCAATTTGTTCTTCTTACTTTCACATATATGCCGAGTGAGGAAGGTTCCTGCCATCCAGGGCTGCTGGTGGTAACCAGGGCAACAACGATCACAGCTCTCCCCGCATGTGTTGTGTTCACATTCGCAGCTGAACTTCTGCATCCGCACACAAATAGAGGGAAAACACACATTTACACCGCAGGTCTTAGTTTGACAGATTTTCCACTGAGGCGAATGTGAGCAGTTGTGTTGAAATAAATCTGTCTGCGCTGCGCGTTACACATCGTAACAAAGCAACAAAGTCAAATAGACAAAGTCGAAGTCCCTGGCTTCAAACTCCTCATTTAGATCAGTACCAAATACAAATGGGAGCTTTGAATACTGGATTACAAACATTTTTATATTTAACATAACAATTGCAATTAAAGGAGTAATACTATTACTATTACTATTAGTACTATTTTGGCAAATAGATTTTTTGCGTTCACCTTTTTCAGTTTGCGGTCTTGCATGTGTGACCACACCTACTGTGTAACTCTGTGTGTGTGTGTGTGTGCATGTGTGGGGTGTGTACAGTTATACACACCAGAGTTATATTTTATCCTGAGTAACCTGTATTTCCTGCCGTAGCCAGTTCACTGACAAGATGAGCAGAAACCCTTGATGAGTTTCATCCCTTGACATTTGCGTCTGTCGTCTCAAAAATGTATCATTTGACGAGGATACGTTTTAATTCATTCATTCTTATGAATGATCAGCGAGTACATGTTTGGTCTTTGTCAGCGTCCAAACATTCACATTCATGTGAAAGCGGAGGGCTGCAGGCAGGTAATTACCAGTGTGTATGACCCAGTGAGAGTCTGTGAAACAACAGTGTGCCCACATTAGAGCCAGGCGCAGTGTAAGAACTTGGTTCACTCTCCAGACTGTCAGTGGGTAGCAAACAGGTTCACCACCACTCTCCCTGGAGAGATATAAATTCATCTAAACACGGCTAAAGCAGATTGTTGCAGGAAGCATGCCAACAGCGAGCTTCAGTGATTGAATATGAGACTCTGTAAACTGGCTGATGTGGGGAGCGTGTCAGAATTAACTGAGAGGAGAGTATTACAATAGCACAGCCAGAGCCAAGTTTGGGTTTGTTGGCACGAGTGAATTTGCCCCTTTTATCTAGGGCACAGCGCTACAGCGCCAGGCTTCAGGCTGCCTTTGTGCTGAACACGCATCTGCACAAATGATGATCAACAACTCATCTCAGGTCTCGACCTTTTCTGTTTTCTGAACGTCTGCCCACGACAACTTTACTGCATGGACAGATGAACTCTTACTAAAGTAAAAGGCAACTGTTTTAGTTGAAAGAATTACATACAGACATAATGTATTATTATTATTATTATTATTATTAGTAGTAGTAGTAGTAGTAGTAGTAGTATTATACTTATTGTTATTGTTATTGTTATTATTATTAGTAGTAGTAGCAGTAGTAGTAGTAGTATTGTTGTTATTATTATTATTATTATTAGTGGTAGTAGTAGTAGTAGTAGTAGTAGTAGTAGTAGTAGTAGTATTGTTATTGTTGTTATTATTATTATTATTATTAGTAGTAGTAGTAGTAGTAGTATTGTTATTATTGTTATTATTATTATTATTCTCCCTAACTGGAGACCAATGACTGAGTTGATGTAACGAGTTTGTGGATTGGACCTTTAAATGTACAGGAAGTCCATGTGCTTTGCTTTGGTTTGTTCAGACAGTAGAAACTAACCTGGGAGAACGTAAAGACAAACAAGAAACCGAGGCTCCTGACGCACCGCTAACATTACATGTTATTAATGACATCATCACTGAGGGACCAGACAGTAGTGTCACTTCTGAGTAAGACTTGATGGTTTGGCCTCAGGACACATGTGTGTGTGTGTGTGTGTGTGTGTGTGTGTGTGGTGAGAGAAAGATCAGGTGTCTGGTATCAAACACTCATTTGAAGTGACACGGGAGACAACGCTTTATTGTGTCACCTGTGTCCCCTGCAGACACACACAGACGCACACGCACAAACAACACACACACGCACACACACACAAAAGTTTGATACAAGGTAGTAGATAAAAAAAAATGGGGCCTGCGGGTGCTCTTTGCTCCTGCTCAACAGTGTGGAGGAGCTCCATTACCTCTGTGTTATTGTTAAGTGGACTGAGAGAGGAAAGAAAAAAAAACAGAGTTCAGCTTCTCACCTTTGTAGCAGTGTCGAGTGGGCAGGCTTTAGCGTGGCCGTAACAGATACACATCCCCCCAACTGAGATGTCCTTAATGGAATAATAATACTGAGCAGAGAGAGAGACACATAACACATTTTAATAAGCAGAACAACAAATGAATACACATTAAAACAACAAATGTCTCGACACGTCACATCTGCTGATGTGCTGTCTCGCTGTCTGTACAATCACTTATAGTATGAAGCGTTAACGTGACTCTTTGGTATCTGGTAACATGCAACTTTGTTGTTTTCGTATAAATCGATGTTTTAGACGACTTTCATCTTTATCTTTCGTGTGTTTTCGAGAAAACTCACCCGTCTTGTGACGATGTGATCGGTTTCTTTGGCGTCGCGGAGCGACAGGGTCATGAGGTCGGCGTTCAGCGTTCGGATTCGCTGCAGCACCAGCCTGATGTAGCGAGCGGAGGTGAAGTTGAGTAGGGTCGGGGAGGGGTCGTCGGCGCTGGGGCGGCCATTAATCAAAGAGGTGTGAATCTATTGACAGAGACAGATGCATACTTCCAAACTCAGACACTTGACTTGGACAAACATGTGTGTGTCTCTTCGTTAGCAGCAGATGGCGGAAGGCGTGAAAAGCCTCCGCGGCAACGAAACGACACAATGTTCGACACTGATGTTTGGAAGGATTGTGCGCTGTTGTCGTTTAGGCACAAACCTTTGTACAAAGAAAAACACGTGATTCAATATGCGATAAGGGACAAGATGTAGCGAATCAGTTATTAATGAGCCGCAGTTCATGAATAATAACGATGATGCAAAACGAGGCGGCTGCATGCAGAGCTTGTTGCGTCTCACATCACAGACACTGTCGAACGTTTCTGTTTCGTCCAACAAACTAATTGGTGCAGTAACTACCTTAGTTTACCTTCAAATTAGTGTCGAGGAAGAACAGGCAGGAATTTATACTGTGTATCACTACTCATCAACATGGAGCCACTAACGAGGGGTGTGAAGTTCTGTCTGCCTGCCTGTCTGACCGTCCATCTGTCTGTCTCACTAATGTGGCCAAAAGCAACATTTGGCACCTAGAAAAAAAAAAGTCTTACAGAGTGGGCTGACCGTGTGTGTGTCTGTGTGTGTGAGTGTCAAGGGGGAACAGTTGATGGGTGCAAGCTGCACACTTGGAAGCGATGAAGGAGTTGATTGTGTATTGGTTGTGTATGTGTGTGCCTGTGTGTATGTGTAATGAGTGGTGGGATGACACTGAATGTGTGCGCGATGCTGTGACACACCGCCTACGACTCATTATGGTTTCACTGTGATCAGACGGGTAGGGAGCTGTCAACCAGACACACACACACACACAAACACACACACAAACACACACACACAAACACAAACACACACAGTACATACACACCTTCAGACAACTCCGTTGTTGCTTGCAGCTCTTGACATCTCCAAGCTTGCACCCCCTCTAGCGCTCCCCCGCAGGACACATGCACACACACACACACTCACACACACACGACTCACACAGACACAGACACACAACACACATGCATTCACCACACCAGCACCCATTTTAATGTGGACACATATTCAGACAGACGTCTACAATTAGAGGCCGGCGTGGGGGATGGCGCCGTGTGATTATATTTTCTCTGTAGTTTGTGTATAAGTGTTGATGTACTGTATGTATGCATGTGTTTGTGTAGCGCAGTCTATCTTTGTCTTCATTAATGCCAGTCATAGCTCGCTCGCCCCTCTGTTCCTGCGCCGCGCAACCTCACACACAGCTGATCAAAGCAACATAATCATAAGCAGCGGTGTGCACACGTGTCAGTGACTGTGGTTCATATTAATCAGTCGCTAGATTTTGTTTATTTGCACATGTTTCCTCTTTGTCTTAAGAAAATAACAATAGAGATGGTGCCGATCGCGCTTTTGCTTCAAGAAACAGATGTTGATTTCACCTCTGCGTCGTAGTTACCACTTTCACAAACCTGGGGCTGATGGATTTGGATCCAGCTTCTGATGTAACGATGCCAAGCGGTGCATGTTTTGGCTTAAAAGTTGAAATTAATTTTCTCTACATTGATCCAAAAATCTAAAAGAAATAAATTAGAAAAGCCCAAAGCACATAACAGAGAGCCATCTGCATAACAGCTCTAAAATAAATACTGTGCAGACATTGTTTTGTCAGCCCAAGTAAACTGCACAATTCAGACACAGTTTCAAGAAAGTTCAGTCAACCTAACCTAATTTAACCCGAACTGTCCCTCTGAGGTCTGAATAAACACAAGTCAACTCAGTCCAACTATATGAAGTCTATGGCTGTGTACGAAACCGCTCCCTAACCCCTATATAGTGCACTATATAGTGAGCACGCCATTTTGTAGTGGTGTCCGAAACCTTAGGGATCATAGCATGTCCACTATATAGTGCACTCAATGTATCCCACAATTCACCGCGAAATGTAGTGAACATCCGATGGTTACTAACCGGAGCAAGATATCCCATCATGCATTGCCAGAAATTCTCTGGGCTGCGCGGAAGTGAAAATGGCGGACGGACGGGAGGGAAATATACATAAATATTATAAAATATAACAAAATACGACAATAAAAAGTACAGGAAAGTAATCAAAAGCCTCTAATTTAATAAAAACGCAGTGGTAAACAAACAAGTATTTTGTGAGACGACAATAATGTGGTACGTTTTAATTGTGCGACAGCGAGTGAGTGATTTCGGACACAGCATATGTCAATGCATTTTAAATGTTTTCCAGTCCAGTCCTAATCCACATCCCCTCCGTCAGCCCTGTCCGTACCTCTCCGTTTTCCAGAGGCTGAATCTTTGAATAAAAGGATGTGCAGATGACTTCATCATCTCTCGTGTATGATGGAGGACCTCTCCGTGGAGTTATGTTGAACCGCGTCAAGCACTCTGTGTCTGTGATGGCGTAGTACTGCCAGGGTTCATAGGTCACGCCGTCGATCGATCGCTCCAACACCCAGTTACCTGCGGACAGAAATGCCGGCGAGGAAAATAATGATGACATGCTTTTAATGTGCGATCAATAAAAATATAAATGTACTGTACATCCAAGATTGTGTTTAGACCACACTACTTAAAATACATAGAAAATCGACTCGAGCTCATTCAATCCCACACATTTTGTCCATAACTTGTGAGCATACAAATTACACGCTGATAGAAAAGTTTAATAAGCACATACGTAATGAGCTGCCATAAGCTCCATGCAACTATGAAGATTTCAAATTTCTTATTTGCAATTTGTAATGTAAACTGTAGCATTAGCTGTGGTATAAAATCTGCCATTGTTCTGTGTGAACCATCAAAACCTGATTTTCAGCTTCATAAAACCTCATCAAAAGAATTAACAAGACTATAGCCAAATATGTTTCATCGATTGTAACCATAACCTTTTAAATTAATTGGACTCTCAATGGGACAACCCTTTGCTCAAGTGGGTATAATTACAGTATTGAACTATTCCTAAGATAAAGGCTAAAAATAAGTGTGGAGCTTGCACTTTAATCACACACTCATTGTTTCTTTGCATAATCAAAGCAGCGATTTTGACCCCTGCAGCAGTGTGTGGCTGCCTAAATAGAAATCATGAAGTGGAGTGCTCACCCGGGCGCGGCGAGTTGGCCGCCTTTATAATCACATAGGCAATCTGAAATACCTGCAACACAAAGAGGGAGAAAAGGATTATGATAGAAAATAACCAGAGATATTCACTGGAGGGTGAGAGATGAAAAGGTTCATCGACAAACACTCCTGTCCTGTTATATATAAATATTATTAGAGGTGTGTGTGTACATGTGCGAGGGCTGTGTATGTTTATATAGGAAGAGTGGATGTAGGTCAGATGCTGACGATCTTCACCGACCCATCTTTCACCCCATCCATTCTCTGAGTATCTCTATCTCTTCTGTCTCGCCATGTGGGGAGAAGTGTCACATTGCAGCAATTAGAATGGGGAGAAAACTACTCTGAGTGTTTATGTGCGTGTGTGTGTGTGTGTGTGTGTGTGTGTGCGTGTGTGCGTGTGTGTGTGTGTGTGTGTGTGAGAAAGCGGATTTCAGCGTAACCTTATAGCAGTCATTGAAACCCGCTACAAAGAGTCACTGTTACCTGTATTCACAACGATGACAAGGTAGGTGTGTGTGTGTGTGTGTGTGTGTGTGTGTGTGTGAGTGTGTGTGTGTGTCAGCAGGAGCTTGTAATATGGTGACAGCTTTGGGACAGCTAGGCAGCTCCAGCAGCTAAACATAGATGAATACATCTAACTAATGCAGTGTGTGTGTGTGTGTGTGTGCGTGCGTGTGTGCGTGTGTGTGTGTGTGTATCTGTGTGTGTGAAAGCTGGGTTGCAGGATGTCACATTCCATGTTTTGATCAGTTGCGGATCAAACGAGGGAACTTTTCGCCTCCGTAGCTCGACACAGCACCAACAAATAAACACAGCAGCGAGCGTCCTGGCAGAGACTCTGCCCAGCTGGTAAATAAAAGTTTATCTTGCTGTCATGACCTTTAATGTCAGGAAGGCTAACGCGCAGCGAGGTCATACCATTAAAACATAGCAGCCCTTCACAATAAAATTTAACTGACGTGAAGCAGTTTTGAAAGAGTAAGAAAACTTCCTGACGTTTGCATTTCCCTGTGCTACCAGGAGTTCTCTGTGTGTCTGAGACGATCTGATTGGCTGGATGAGAGCTATGTGATCTGTGGGAACAGGGAAATAGCCAGTGAATACCAGGACGTGGCTTTTGGCTGATATCTGGAGCCTAACGCTTTATTTTAATGCTCAGTCAGTCCATTTAAGCCCTGTGTCCAGTATGGCCGGGTTTCCTGCAGCCAAATGGGCCGTGAACGATGCGTTTTGTCTGCGTGTGATTTGGAGAACCAGTTACAGTGGTTTTACTGAGCAGCTGGTGTTTACCGGCCGCTCGCATGGAAACATGTTCAAATCTCTCTGGCCTGACAAACCGCCATCAAACTCCAACTCCGGTTCGCTCGCCAACCGATTGGAACCGGATCTGCACGGAAAGGGGAAAATGTCCAGAAACAAAGTGGCGTGAGATAGGAATGGATCGCAGATAATTACAAACCACGGCAAATATTTGTGAAACTATTCCGTTTGTGTGTTTTGGCACGGCGACAAACAGGTGGGTGTGCTGTCCGACCGACAGAACGGGTACGCCGACCCGTTCCGTTAACGTCTCAGCGGGGTAATAAAGTGGCGCTTTGGCCCCAAGTCCGCGTGAATCATCCAGCGTGTCTGACTGCCAGAGAAGACATCCACTGGCTCCACCATCATCTCATCACAACATCAGTCTGCGTCTCCACCGAGCTGCCACCAAAAACTACTTCAACTTTCTCTTGACAGCTGTTCAGGAACTTTATCAGAGTTCAATATTTGACTGAATGTATGAAATACACTATCAATATAGATTATTGACCTGAAAAACAGTGGGGAGGCTAAGAAACGGCCTGGTGCAAAGTATTCCCTTTGATACTGCTTCTATAGATCCAACGCACCCGTGCATCGACCCGCTCTCTCACACACTTTATTTGGCTGCAGTTCGGCCTTAAGCTTTTTAAACGGACTTCACAAACGGTCTGCACAAAAACACCAGATGCTGCAATCACTCGCACACTGCCCCCTCTGGCCCAAGCTCCTGTCCAACATTTGACCAACAAAGTTTCACTGGCTACGACAGATGTTTCATTTACCTACACTCTCTTATGAATAGAGATTTTTTCTGTGTGTGTGTGTGTGTGTGTGTCCATACTGAGTCTCACAATGTGTTGTGTTGTCATATTTTGTATTGTATCCGTTGGAGTCATTCTCCATCTGCTTTAATCAGTTGTGTTGAGTACAACAGTTTGGCTGCACATTGCACTTGCATGAACTATTTGCCGCAGAATTCATAGGTGTAACTTTGTATGCGACACATTCATGCATGTGTGTTACACAATGTGTGTGTGTGTACGTGGTTTGACCAAACCGTCCATCAATCCTACTGGCCATTACTTTCCTTAATAACTGCAATTTAACTGACTCACATCTGAAGCCCTTCAATAATGGTTGCCATGGTGACGCAACATTAACCCTGATGGGTAAAATAGTCCTAATACACATACTGGTAATGTCCTAATCTGCATTAACTCGAATGCACAGGCGCACAGCAACGCAAGACTTCACAGATTGCACAGATGCACAACTGTAACGAAACTGAAACGAGCCGTCACTTAAAGCTGGAAAATAAAAAGACCAGGAGTCAGATACAAAGTCAGATCTCCTCAGCATGCGTCTGCTGCAGGAGCATCATGTGCATAAACCAGGGGTGTCAAACGTACGGCGAAACCGGCCCGCCGGGGGGTCCAGTCCGGCCCTTGGGATAAATCTGCAATATGAAAAAAAAAATCACGAAGTATATTTTTTAAAATAAATATGCTGTTAAGAATTCTCCATGTCAGAAATGAGTTTGTATTCATGCCTTTGTTTTGAAGTAAGAGTTTTATTTGGTAGGCATACATAGAATCTATGTAATTACTGAGTTTACTCGTCTGGCCCCCTTATGATCAGATTAGGCCGTATGCGGCCCCCAGGCCAAAATGAGTTTGACACCCCTGGCATAAACAATAGGAATTCAAGGATCCATCTTAAAACAATGAAACACACACACACACACACACACACACACACACACATGGCGGCACACATGGACCCTCAGTTCCCACCGCTTCTGTGTTTCTGTCAAGAGAGGCTCAGCAGCAACAAGAGAGGAAATGAGGGTGGTGATGACACAGGCAATAACCATGCACACACACACA
This sequence comes from Trinectes maculatus, assembly GCA_016785345.1. Taxonomy (NCBI): domain Eukaryota; kingdom Metazoa; phylum Chordata; class Actinopteri; order Pleuronectiformes; family Achiridae; genus Trinectes; species Trinectes maculatus. The sequence continues at coordinate 391,435 of JAFBJQ010000755.1, forward strand.
CACACAGACACGCACACACACACATATATGCAAGCCCACTGTCATTTCCTAAGCGTAATGACTGTGGTCATGAGGGAAATTCAACACAGTGAAGAGTAAATAGCTTTCTGTTGGACTGATCGAGACCAACATGAATACACACACGCCTGCACGTGGTCGCACAAACACTAATGGCAGCGAATACAGTCGATCACCACAAATCAGGCACAAGTTCGATCTGTGCGTCGGACCAATACACAGTTTACACAGCGCAATGAGCTGAGAGATGGACGAATCATCATCTGCAGTGTGACACTGACTGTCACGTCACTGTCATCCAGATAATTTAATAATTGTCGAACGTTTAAGTGTCGCAATGTTTCAATCCCACATAAACTTTCTTCTAATTTGCCACTTAGATGTATTCGACTGGATTGAGATAAGATATGAGGATGACTGTTAGTGCTGAGTCAGCTCAGGAAGTGGCCACTCATGTGTGTGTGGGTTTTTTTTTTCCAATTATGTTTCTTTTATGACAGATGCTCTAAGAGGGCAGACAGGATCTGGAAGAATGGGTGTGTACCAAGGACTGCACATAATAGATGGGAAAAATAACAGATGACCAAAGTAATAGCCAAACATTTCAATTTTACCTAAGTGGTCCAGACCCCCCCCCCCCCCCACCTTTAGCAGACAGACAAGTCTGGTTTCTCTGATTTTAAGGTCGTTCTCATCACAATGCAATATACCACCTTATTCTTCACAACACTTAGCCATAGCATGTAGCAGAAGCTACAGGTAATATCACACAGTCTATGAGCCTGTAAGTGTCGCTGCTTTTTAATTATTATCTGTTTTTAACCTGTAGAGCGATTTCTGACTGGCTCCTCTTAATTAACAAAGAGTTTTTCTTTTTCCATGAACTCAGGTCTCACGTCCTCGTCTGTTATGTTTTATGGCATCTATATAATTATAATCAGCCGGTCTAATCTGTTTAATCACACTTCTGAACGTAACGAGATGTCCTAAATCATCCCACGCCACTGCACAGCCGCTCAATCACCAAGATTGTTGCCAAGCTTCTTTTTTTTTTTTTTTTTTTGCAAATCAAAAATGCAAACCCATTATTTAAAGCATGACGTACAGTACATGCTTAGGGGATGATTGATGGCGACGCTGGTCTGACTGACTCCAGCTCTGCTGAAACAACACTGACTTCACTTCCTGGATGACAAAATAAAGACACACCCATCAAAGAGCTGTAACCTGCATCTTAAAATGATCAACTAATAAATGGCAGGAAGTGTACGTCTGACCTTGACGGCCCAAGCACCTTAGAGCCGGCGGCATTTGAGCAGTCTGTTTTTATGTGTGTGTGTGTGCGTGTGTGTGTACCTGTTTCAAGTCTAGTGTGACCGTCACATAGTGGTACTCCATCCCGTTCATGATGGAGGGACTTTGCCACCAACGGTTGGTCCCATCTATGGCATATTCGATTGGATGACGCTCTACACACACAATAGTGGGGACAGGAAAGGTAGAAAGGTAGAGAATGATATCAGTTGTCTAAAATTTTGATTTAATTTTTTTAAAAATCACCATTTGTAGAACACACTCTTTGTTGTGTTGTTCCTACTCCACACAGTAGCTTTAATGGACCAAGCAGTTCATCATATGACACAGGTCTCAAAGCAGAGCTTTTATGTTTGCTGAGTGTGTAGGAATAATTGTGTGTTTGCGTGTGTGTGTGTGTGTGTGTGAGAGTATTTTTCATGATTAAGAGCTGTCAGTCACCAGGCTAATTATGTGTGACATTCAAAAGAAATGGAAATGTGTAATGCCCAGTCGTCAAATGCCTCCAAATAAATAAAATAAATACATACAAGTGATTCTCTTGTGGAGACAAAATGTCAGATTATCCCTTTAATACTGAGCCACTTAATTAGACTTAGACTTAATTGATGAATAAATATGTAAAGTGCTAGGTTACATATAATTGTTTTTATTTCCTTCTTTTCCCTTACATCCTGTTAAACTACCTGTTAAAGCCAAACCAACCTAAACGACATGAAAAAAATAGATGAGGAGTTGATTGACTGATCGATGACTAATTGATTAATTGGTGATTTAAAAGCTGAGCTGAGCTGAACTGAACCACTGATGAACTAATTGACTGTCTAGTTGGCTCTTTGCGTTATGATTGCAGGCTAATTTTGTATTGTCACTCTGTCATGTGGCTACTGATTCCTCAGTTCATTAGCTAATTATCACTCCAGGAAAAAAAAAAACAATCACTGGTTAACGTTTGGCCATTCCGGCTCTAATTAACTAATCCGGCTTGATTAATGACTGTAATCATCATGCCTATAAGTTGTGCGTGTGTGTGGTTGTGTGAATGTCTCTCTCACCGAATGGTTTTGTGCTCTTTTGGTTGCAGATGCGACACTGTGGGTTCCTAACCGGTTGACCCGGCACATGTTCCACCAGCTTACAGAACATCTCCGGACCCAGTGAGCCGCAGGTAGCGTTCGCTGTTATGTCTGACATGGACGCCAGGTTCAACACAGCCGGAAACAGCCCTGGGAAGAAAACACAGGGATTCAGGCCAAAACATGGGAACACATCAACACTTTAATGCAGTTAACACAATTTAGCCCTATAACATGGCCAGAGCCACATTTTCTTTATCTTCAAATGAAAGAAGCACACAAAAAAAATGTTCATTTACAATATGTTGTGCAAGCAACACAACCCCCCCTCCCACCCCCACCCACCCATTTCCTGTCCCTGGATAGTTTTCACTGCTAAAGCCACAGAATGTAAACTTGGAAAGGTACATACATTATGGAAAACACTTCCAAGTACACACATTCTTTTTTTCCCAGGCCATATTTTGGGATTAGTATGACGCACACATTAGTGTGACTGCTGCATCCCTCATGGGTGGTGAGAAAAGTCGTATTGTATATTAAACTCTTGTGACTACAACTGGGAGGAGTGAATTTCAGGCGCTATAGCATGGGGAACCGGAGAATTCCAGTTCCCTATTAGGTCAATTATTTAGTTTGTAATAGCCGAAGTGGTCGAAGTTGCTGAAACCAATGTTTACTTTAATTATTGGTCAATTATTTCCTCAAGATGTGGTCTATTCATTTTTAAAGAGGGAAAAAACAAAATCTGTTTAAGTTTTCCAGCAAAACCCGGAGAAATAACTCTCATAGAAAACATTGACAAACTATTCACATTAAAAAATAAAAAAAAATAAAATGTGTAAGTGCTAACAGGCAGCCAGCCAAGGAGCATCCAGTGTGTGACACAGTGTGCAACCCGGTGTGTTTATTAAAGGAAATGGTCACTGCAGGAGCCAGACAGCTCCAGAAAACACATCATTATTTACATCTGCATCAGCATCACCATACTAATGCACCCGGTTGTTGTTGTTGTGAAGCTCACAGGTATTTCAAATACCTGAATTCTCACCAAGCACTCGGATCACACTTCCTGTCTGGAAAACACACACACACACACACACACACATGCACATTAATGTGTCTGATCCATATCCAGTTCCTGGTGTTAGGTCAGCATAGTTAAACAACATGTGCACATACACCAACACGGATCCATATAAATATACAACATCTGGGATGGAGAAAACAAAAGAGAAGTTCATGCTAAAGTGTGTGTGTGTGTGTGTGTGTGTGTATAGGCACTGTGTCCAGATGAGTACAGCTGTTTGGCCAGATGTCAACACTGATGAACTGTGAAGAACATCTGAGACACCCAAAGTCTGTGTACACATTCTCACACATATACGCAACACATATACACAACACATATACACAAACCCCGCACACTTCCAAGCCTCTCAGGAATAATATCTGAGAACATCCACCACTGAGGGAGCCCAGATTTCCATGACTCAAAAGGCCTGTAACAGAAAACATTACCCTCATAAACACGTTTTTTATTGTGTAATAGTACAAAGTTGTATCTTTAATAGTAGCATTTACTGCATATTGCTAAATGTTAAATGCTAAATGAGTATTTATTATTCTTATAAATCTTAACTCTTCTCTCTTTTCTTCATTAATTCCTAGGATGAGCAGGGACAACAGGGCAAAGACAAAGTGAGTCACTGCTGCTGGATCTCGTCCATGCACCTGCAGACTCCAACCTGCAGACTCAGACCTGCAGACTCAGACCTGCAGACTCAGACCTGCAGACTCAAACCTGCAGACTCCAACGTGCAGACTCAGACCTGCAGACTCCAACCTGCAGACTCCAACCTGCAGACTCAGACCTGCAGACTCAAACCTGCAGACTCCAACCTGCAGACTCCAACCTGCAGACTCCAACCTGCAGACTCCAACCTGCAGATTCAAACCTGCAGACTCAAACCTGCAGTCTCCAACCTGCAGACTCAAACCTGCAGATTCAAACCTGCAGTCTCCAACCTGCAGACTCAAACCTGCAGACTCAAACCTGCAGACCCCAACCTGCAGACTCAGACCTGCAGACTCAAACCTGCAGACAGACTCCAGGCAAACTCATCTCGGTTCAGGTTTTAATTCAAGACAAAACATACTTTTCATGGTTTCGCTTCTCTGCACCGTTTACGACTACTGCATCGCACTTCTGCCAGGAAATCAAGCCAACATCCTGTTAATTCCCGGGTTTTGATCCACAACCTGGAAGGGTCTCCCGATAAAATTGTGTGTGGGAGACTGTGAAATTTTAATCGTCTCATTCTACCTTTTTTTTTTTCCAGGCCTCTAATACCTTTAAGCCTCCTAACGGTTCTCCATGTCCGGGTTAGAGAATCACAAGAGATTCAAATGGGAACTTCAACTGTTCCAAGTTCCAAGCTGCTCCAAGCTGCACATTTTCCTTTGCTCCAGAGTCCTTCACAGATTTATCAAATATGGAATTTTCTTTTCCCAAGACTGTTTCCCATTCTCCCGGGAACAGCTGATTGAATCATTTAAACTGCGTCTCACATGTTACCCAATCGATGATGTCGTCCAAACACTTCCCACGATGCACTGCTCATACCGTCCACTGACTGATCATATCAGACTGGCCTGCCGCTGCGTCTCACTTCAGTACCGAGTCGAAGATTGTGTTCATGTTTGCCTTTTTCTGCACAAGTCACACTGGCAATGTGACGCTATCCACGCCAGCGCACGTTTGTCTGTCGCTTCACTGTTAAAGCTAAAAAGATCTCGTCTATCTGAACTGCAGATTCGCTGTGTGCAGAGGCTGAAGTCCACTGACTCTGATGATCCTCTTTTTTTGGTTTTTACAGAAACGTCTCAACACCCATACTGGATACATCTCCTTCAAACTGGTTAGACACACACACACATATACCCCATGAATTAACGTTGGTATGTGGTGTTAACATCGGGTCAGAATTTACAATTGCAAAAAAAAAAAGAAAAGAAACAAGACTTTTGTCGATATGTTAATGCAGAAAAGTTTGACCTTGCCCTGTAAACTCCACTAACTAATTCAGGAAGCAGAAATGAAGAACCGCTGAGGTCAGCGCTTTCGACTTCTAGAGTTCATCATCAAAGTAACGTGGGGTCTGTCCATGCGTGAGACTCACTTTTTTCTCTCCCGTGCTTTTCTGTCGTGGAATAATGGGAGTTCACGGCAGAGGAATGGAGAGGAAAGGCCAAAGATGGGGTTCAGATTTCAGATTCACAGAACGACAAGGACACAATGACTGTCTGCCTACGGCTCTGCAGCTGCCACACACACAGGTACAGACACACACACATACACACACACACATACTCAGGTTCATCATCTACTATCCTTTTCTCTCTGCTCTGATAACCATGGTAACCTGTGTGTCTGTCTGTCTGTCCGTCTCCTGTCGGCTCCTCTATCCCCCGTCTACGCTCTGTTAACCAGCTGTCTCGGGGGATTTACTGCAATGCAGCCGCTAAATGATGATACTGTCAGAGTGTGTGAGTGTGTGTGAGTGTGTGTGAGTGTGTGTGAGTGTGTGCTGGCTAATGTCACTGCACTGAAAACCTGATCAGGACGTAATCTAATGTGTCTCTATTTAAGATGAGACACTTTCATTGTGGTGTATGCAAACGTCTCCTCCGTAAAACCAACCAAACACTCAAACTGGACCCTGTGATAAGAATTTTAATAATTTACTGATCAAGGTCAACACCCTACTTGTCCCCCCCGCCTCCCCCCACCTCCTGCATCCCTGTCTCCAGAGCCTCGTGTAAAATGAAGAGATTAAAAAGCCCCCAAAGGGCAAATTTGTGATTTTAATATTGGGCTACACGAATAAAATTGACTTGACCCCACCCACAAATCCCCCCCCCCCATCAGCACGCACATGCGACATTTGGAATCTTCAGCGACATCAAGCCCATCATTTCACCATGTTAAGCATCTGTTTCCTCTCAGCACCGTGTGAATATGTTTTTTAATAAACGCTGAAGATAAACATATTCACATCGTTTATTCTATACATTTTTTCTTATTACATTGTAAACAATACTTTATTTGCTCTTTCTGTCATGGTGGAAGATGACACTGCAATGCTTGCCCTGCTGTGTGTGTGTGTGTGTGTGTGCGTGTGTGTGTGTGATGGATGTGTGTGATGGATGTGTTGTTGTTGAGTTTTGAGGCGAGATGTATGCTTGATGGAATAACAAGAAGGGTGAAAAAGACAGGATCATCTCTCTCCGTATCTCTCTCATCTCTCCCTCCATCCCCAATAGTTGGGGGGCGAGGGGAAGATATAGATGGAGGAAGAGATAGAAAGATTGATGGAGAGCGAGAAATGGATGGAGGGATTCCCAGAGAAAGATGGAGTGTTGTTTAAAAGGGTCAGGGCCATGAGAGGAATGAGGGATGAGACTGCGATAATCCTGTGTACTCAATCTCACACACACACACACACACACACACACACACACACACACACACACACACACACACACACACACACACACACACACACCTATAGATCACCCCCCCATCAGTACGCACATGCGACATTTGGAATCTTCAGCGACATCAAGCCCATCATTTCACCATGTTAAGCATCTGTTTACTCTCAGCACCGTGTGAATATGTTTTTTAATAAACGCTGAAGATAAACGTATTCACATCGTTTATTCTATACATTTTTTCTTATTACATTGTAAACAATACTTTATTTGCTTTTTCTGTCATGGTGGAAGATGACACTGCATTGCTTGCGCTGCCATGTGTGTGTGTGTGTGTGATGGATGTGTGTGATGGATGTGTTGTTGTTGAGTTTTGAGGCGAGATGTATGCTTGATGGAATAACAAGAAGGGTGAAAAAGACAGGATCATCTCTCTCCGTATCTCTCTCATCTCTCCCTCCATCCCCAATAGTTGGGGGGCGAGGGGAAGATATAGATGGAGGAAGAGATAGAAAGATTGATGGAGAGCGAGAAATGGATGGAGGGATTCCCAGAGAAAGATGGAGTGTTGTTTAAAAGGGTCAGGGCCATGAGAGGAATGAGGGATGAGACTGCGATAATCCTGTGTACTCAATCTCACACACACACACACACACACACACACACGTACCTATAGATCAACACATGTAGAGAGACAGACAGGTTTATCCCATATAAACCTAAAACCATCCAGATCATGACATAATTGTCCGGTTTTGTCGTCGTACAGTTATTCTGCTGTGAACTTGTGTAACATTAACATGTACAGTATATTCAACCACATGCATACACACACATGTCAGTGTTCTGTGATTGCTGCATGCTGTTTCTATGGTGACAGAGTGTAGGATAAATTAATGACTTTTCTAGTAGATACATACACAAATAACTTGGACTCCCTGTCACTCACAGTCTCTGCACTAACATTAATGTCAACATTAAACTACTCACAACAACTTTGTATCCTAAACTCATCCATAATGATTATGGATAAACTTATAGTGGTATGTTGTATGTATTATTATTGTTGCACGGGTTTTAATCATAAAGCATTAAAGGTTAATGTCATTAAGACACATGGTGTCTACGACCACACACTAAATGTGTAAATCACTGACACAGTGCGTTTGAGAAGAGACAAAGAAAAGGAATTTTTATAAAATATGAAAACACATAGTCTATAACCAGTCTGACTGTTTTTATCCAACTGAAAAAAATGGCCACCACTGCTGAATATAAATGTGTTGCTTCAGTTTTGTTATTACATGTCTGCTGTGATAAGTGGTAGAAAACGCACACTAATCTATACTTTTGTTTCCCTGGCTGTATCTCTGGCTTTACATCTGTTGGCCGCTCCTCCGTCCACCTCCAGGGGGGGGGTTCAGGGAAAGCTGAAAGGAATACTAAGTCAACATCCTGCTCCCACTCGGACTTCCTGCCCCGGGAGTGCGTGATTATGTGCTCCCCTCCGAACCAAGTAAGACACAAGGAGACTATCGGTCACTCCGCCTCGTAGGAGAGCAGTGAATGACTTATTATACAAACACAATAAAGATAGTTCAGGACGTTGTATCTAATCTAACTGCACACACTTCTCTATTGCAACTTACAAGCACGATTGGTACAATTCTGTAGCGTGTCTCATCTGTTCATATTGTTGTTGAGACATTAACAATCTGGCATATTAACAATAGCTAAAATACTACGATATAAAATACTACTATGTTCATTTGTGTATCGCTGTTCATGACTCTGAACACTGCACTGAACGTTTGTTTTTAAAATGATGGCCACGTCAAGCGTAACGCAATTGGGGCCAAAGTTTAGGACGCTGGAGTCGCAAATGTTGTCACTTTGTTTGTGTGTGTGTCTGGTTGTCTGTGTGTGTTTGTGTGTCTGCGTAGCCGATTGCTTGCAAAACGCTGTCCTTTTCCAGACGGTCATCAAGTCAGACTAAACAGGAAAACCACAACGTTATGGACAGTTAATCCGTTTCCTCGCAGACACTCATGGACACAAGCGCACACTCACAAACACACAAGCAATGTCAATGACCTGACGGTGTCTGCTGGAGGCCAGCGCCTGTGTCGTGGGGGTAAACTCAACCAGGAAGCCCACTGAACCTCTTCACTCCTGTGTCCATACACGCAACTTTCCAGTAAAGGAAAATTGCATCTTTATCTTGGCAAAGACGTATTTTAACGGACTGGTATCAGATCAGTAAACAGGCCTGCGTCCTCCAGTCCAATCCAGATGTTCTGGCAGCAGCTGGGTTACACTCTTAACAAAATGCCACTGAAATTCCTTTTCAATTAAGCCTGCAGGAGACCTCAGAGGAGCCTTTGCATGGAAAACAATCGGTGGAGTCGTCCACGCGGCGTAAAGAGGAAAAAAAAAAGGGAAGTGGTTGAGACAGAAAGAATGTTTATGTGCTATAACTCCTGGATAAGTGGGTGAAGTGATTTAGCTGAGGTCGGACCAACCAGCTGTAAATTTCCCCCGCTCTCTCTCTCTCTCTCTCTCTCTCACACACACACACACACTCCACCTGATGAGGTAGTGATGAGGACTTCGTTAAATCATCCATAAGCACCTCAGAGACAGAATCATGTGTGTGTGTGTGTGTGTGGGTGTGTGTGTGTGTGGTACTGTATATGATTTAAGTAGGAACTCATCTGCACTAGCCTTGGTTTGTACTTACAGTCTAGGCTACAGCCAAGGCCTCTGCACACACACACGCACACACACACGCACACACACGCACGCTCGCTCCCTGACTCTATGGGGACACGTTGGTGTTGGTAATGAAAACATGTCAGTGAGTAGATTTACAGGAGAGAACAGCTTGACCTCTGGCCCCTGAGAGATTTATCACTAGTAGAGCATCTAATCTTCTCATAGCTACAAATGTTATATTTTTCCCACAACCTCGCAAGAACACAGAATAGAATAGAACAGAATAGAATAGAATAGAGAATGTGACTTGTTTTGATGAAAACTATTCAAAGCTCCCTGGAGATAAACATTAGTCAGAGTTCATTGACTGCTTTAGGACTTTAGCGCAGATATGTGGCCTTAGTCCTACGTTTTTAAATTTGTTTTCATTTATTAATTTACTAATTAATAATTCAACCTGAGGCATTTCACCCAAAGAATATGATCTGATTGTGTTTTCATAGCAACGTTGGGGGATTATTGTGTGACTGATACTTTCATACAGTTGAACACAGGGAGACAGGGATTATATATTGGTGTCATTTCATAAAGAGAGGTGGGATAATGTGTAGGATGAAATCGGGCTCGATGTCCTGACTGTACACGTATATCAGGGGGCGTGCGCGCCTGCCTGTCTTGAGTGTTTTGTATTTGTTAGTTCAGGAAATAACATCATTTTCCAGAGGCAGCCGTTGGGGTCACAGGGGATTGTGGGTAATCGAAAATCCAGATGGACGAGCATGAATTTCCAGAAAGAAATGGTTACCACAGCGATGACAACCCAACACACGGGCTACAACGCTAATATCGCTCATCTGCGCCTGTGCACTTCTCTTATTCCTCTACTTTTCCAATCCTCTCCTCATTTTCCCCGTGATTTCCTCCCTCGTCTCGTGGCCTTTCTCTCTCCTGCCCTCTATTATCCTTTCGCTTGACTTCTGACTGACATCGGGAGCGACTGAAAACACCGCGCAGCTGACTAAAGACTCGAGTGGGCGGATCCGTCGGGACCATTCAACAAAATATGTACAAAAAGACCAGCCAATAATCATGAGTAATACTGGCCATACACGGACATGCAATTAATCTGGGGAGTGGTCTCTGGGGATCGAGTCCTTCACCGTAGTTGAGAGAAGAATACAACAAGCTGTGCGTCAGATAGACTGATGGAGGCCTGAGCTGTTGGTGTTAGTCTCAGCGTTAGTTAAGATGCAGTTGGCTGTTTGGCTCTGATCCGAAGATTAGTTCCAACAGTTTTACAGTCTGTTGACAGCAGACACAAAATGGATAACATCAGTACAAACCGACAATAACACGAAACAGATGTTGAGATTTTGGCACGAGACGCACTGGGAGGTCGGGGGTCGAAGAGGCGTTTGATTGAAATGTACCTGCATTGTTTCCACAGCAAACAGAATGAATTATTAATTTAATGACAAATTGGTCAAATTGAGAAAGGGAAGATGGAAATTGTGTGTCGCCAGTGTTTTAAACTGAGGTTCAGACGTATGGTTGACGAGATGATCCGTTTCTCTGTTGTTCATCCGCACACGTTGTGAGACTGTATGGGAAAGAATGCAAAAGGAGCCGCGTGCGGCTACGTAGCATCGTTACAGTGGCACTACAGACAAACTGCTCCCTGGACAGACATTGATTTTCACCCAATGGATCTGACTGTTAGCAAACCTAATAGCTCGGTGGGTAATGGGTACATGTTATGAATGAGCCCCTGTGGGCAGGAGAGGAGAGGAGAGGAGAGGAGAGGAGAGGAGAGGAGAGGAGAGGAGAGGAGAGGAGAGGAGAGGAGACATTGAAAAGAGAAGTCTGAAAAGACGAAACTGAAAGAACAAACAGAATAGTCTGCAAATTATTCTGATTTAAGAGGTTTGTTTTTTTCTGGTTTCTGCCTCTTAAACATCCTTCTCATACTCATACTCATACTCATGTTCATACTCATGTTCATACTCATGTTCATACTCATGTTCATACTCATACTCATACTCATGTTCATACTCATACTCATACTCATGTTCATACTCATACTCATGTTCATACTCATACTCATGTTCATACTCATACTCATGTTCATACTCATGTTCATACTCATACTCATGTTCATACTCATGTTCATACTCATGTTCATACTCATACTCATGTTCATACTCATGTTCATACTCATGTTCATACTCATGTTCATACTCATACTCATACTCATACTCATGTTCATACTCATGTTCATACTCATACTCATACTCATACTCATACTCATACTCATACTCATGTTCATACTCATGTTCATACTCATACTCATACTCATACTCATACTCATGTTCATACTCATACTCATACTCATACTCATACTCATACTCATGTTCATACTCATGTTCATACTCATGTTCATACTCATACTCATACTCATACTCATACTCATACTCATACTCATACTCATGCTCATACTCATGTTCATGAACTGAACAGCGTTGGGTTTTGAGCATCGTTTGGCCATGTGTAATATTCTGAACGCCAAACGATGAATCGATTAAGGAAACAATCTGATCGTGAAAAGGTTTGTTATCATGACGCAGCCGGGCGGCGCGGCGACGGAGCAGAGAGGAGAGGAGAGAGCGATGGAGGTGAAGAGGGTGGGGAAGCTGTGGAGGAGGAAAGGTGGAGCGTGTGGAGTGGGACTAACAGAGGAGGAGGGAAACCAAATAGATCCGATGAGAGTTGAAAGGGGAGCTGCTATTTACCATTACCACTAATAGGTTTCAAAAGGAAGCGAGTCATTAGCTAAATGGATAGGCCCTTAAATGACACATTACCATGTTAAAGGCTGATTCCGCTCATTATTGGAGCCCTGATTCCTCCATGCATCAACAGCTAGTGCTGTGGGCTGGTCACCGGTACACAGACTTGCTGCCTCAGCAAGTGCTAAAGTGCACACGCACGCACACACACACACACACACACACACACACACACACACAGAGCAAAAAAAAAACATTCTTTCTTCTGAATCAATATACAGGAACATAAAAAATATCTGGTTTTGCCATTATAACACACGTTTCCTACAAAACATCGTTAGTCTAAAAACATTTCCCCTCTTGGAAAGTAAACGTCAGCTACGAACCAAACCGCATCGATAACGGTAGAACGAAGTAGCATAAGGAACATGACAGAGTACAATACCTGGCCCAGACCTGGACCATTAAACCGAAACCAAACAGAACGCTCCAAAGTCCTCCAACCGAAATCTCCCGAGCTGATTAACAGCTGTTGAGTGTAAGACGTGACGTCTGTCACGAAGCAGATGTCAGTCAGAGCTTTGAGCGAACACCAGAGAAACTGTTGTCTTATTGCAACAGTGAAATAACCAATGAAAACATCCATGAGCTTGTACCTGTGATGTGCATGCTGCTTACCATCACATGTAAACTACATCAATTCCACCAACAGAGCAGTTTAGTTCCATACTTAACAACTTGCTACTCTGAAAAAGTGCATGAACTTTAAAGTTTGATCGCAGCCAGCAGCCGGCTTATACTTTTCGATGTTATTAATCTGTGGTGGTCAAGGTTCTTCCGCAATTAAACGAAGATTAAAGATTTTAATCATGTTTTATTCCCTGCTCCCTAATCAACCTCACCCCTCACCACCCTTTGCAATTCATTTTGGTACCCGTCTACATTTCCCAGGATGCATTTGTCTAAAATGTAGGCTTGTTTTATCCCACTGTTGGTTACACGGCAGCAATTATGTTATGTAGGCCACCTGGAAATGAGCTCCACCATGGACGCCACCAGAACTTTTAAACTTTCTTCAGCTGGATTTGAAGGAATGTAGAGAAATAAGCTCTGTGATTGATATCAGGCTTTACCAGACACAGATCATATGTAAACATATACAGGGGATCCTCGAGTTACGATGGTCGCGAATTACGTTGTTTTCGTGGTTACGACACATCTCCCGTGAACTTCCTTGTTTCGGCTTAAGCGGTTTGCCCCGTAAATATGTACAGACTTCACACGGGAACTAGTTGGTGAGCGCTCTCTCTGTCTCAGCGGCAGCCGGTAAGGAGATGTACACGGACACAGATGCGTTTGGGATTGTGCCAATACCGTAGGTTTATTCACAACACAGGGTCTACACGGTTGATATCAGAAATCCAAAGAAAATTCTCATTACACTCGCAATGTCAACCCCTACAGTGACAAAAGGCAATTCACCATAGTAAACTCTTATTGTAGGGTGGTGTTATAGCGACATCGGGTGGGACAACTTATTATCTACATACAAATACATACATATGAATGTATGTTCCGACTAACGTCGAAATTCGGTTACGACACATTCTCAGGAACGGATCTCCGTCGTAACACGAGGATCCCCTGTAGTCCACTTTTAAAGTGTAGCGAGCCAAGCTACCATTATTTATTGTTGCCATTATTAAAACGCTAATAAACTTTTTTCCATTGAAAACAAATGTGCGTTGGTTTAAAAACCCGTCACCGCGGTGCCCAAAGCCCAACACAATCTGAATATCAAAAGTAGTGGGAGAACTATTAGATATGGCTTGTCATTTAAAAAAAACAAACATCCAAGAGACAGAAACTAAGCGGCGCAAGACCCTCACGACTAAACCCAACACAAGTCTTTGTTAACGGGTCCAAACAAGCTGAGGACAATGAGCTGGTTGAGTTTGTAGAACAGAGCAGTGGGCTCCTCTAGGAATAAATGTGCTGACAGACCACCCACCTCCCACCCACTGTCAGAACAAGCCTCAGGCTCAGCTGAATGCTGAGGTCGGCTTTCTTCTGTCGGGCCAAACAAGGTCAGCAGAAGAAGCAAAGAAAGAGTCTCAGAGATATTAAAAACTGAAATACACAAGGTTTGACAGACAAATAGTTTCTCTGAAGTCGTCAAACTTTTCCCCCCCAGATTATTATTTCTTACTGAATCTAACCACTTTTAAAGTGTAGCGAGCCAAGCTACAATTATTTATTGTTGCCATTATTAAAGCGCTAATAAACTTTTTTCCATTGAAAACAAATGTGCGTTGGTTTAAAAACCCGTCACCGCGGTGCCCAAAGCCCAACACAATCTGAATATCAAAAGTAGTGGGAGAACTATTAGATATGGCTTGTCATTAACCCCCCCACCCCACCCCCGCCCCCAAAAAAACCTCCAAGAGACAGAAACTAAGCGGAGCAAGACCCTCACGACTAAACCCAACACATGTCTTTGTTAACGGGTCCAAACAAGCTGAGGACAATGAGCTGGTTGAGTTTGTAGAACAGAGCAGTGGGCTCCTCTAGGAATAAATGTGCTGACAGACCACCCACCTCCCACCCACTGTCAGAACAAGCCTCAGGCTCAGCTGAATGCTGAGGTCGGCTTTCTTCTGTCGGGCCAAACAAGGTCAGCAGAAGAAGCAAAGAAAGAGTCTCAGAGATATTAAAAACTGAAATACACAAGGTTTGACAGACAAATAGTTTCTCTGAAGTGGTCAAACTTTTCCCCCCCAGATTATTATTTCTTACTGAATCTAACATTTACTTCAGGTTTAGGATACAAGAGAATGCTGAGATCAAGTAGATGTGGTGCTGTCACCAGCAAAAAGGACAAACAGGAGGGTGGGTTCTGGTTTTACAGATTTGATGCAGTGTGTTTTGGCAAAAAATGGAGGATAAAGGATTGAATTGATCATTTGTATCCATCTCTCGGCGGAGATGCTGACAGCCAGAGGGACGATCAACGAGACCCTGATGATCACCTGTCTGAGCTGATGTTATTTTTGGCACTTGAGGGTTTGTTGGCCTCATTAAGACCAACTATAGCCTCGTTTATTAATTAACACAATACGACAAGGCTAAACGTCCAACAAAACTATATCGAAAAGGAAAAACAACATGGTCAGAAATATTTCACTACATACCAGCCTTGACCAATGACGGAGCGGCACCCAACATCCCCACATGTCACAGGTGTATTATGACAACGCAGCAAAGGCTCTGTGGCCCATATCGAAACACAAACACACACACACACACACACACACACACACACACACACACCATCACATATTTCATCTTGTCAGATGTGGACATTTGCTCTGCATTAGCCTCTACGTGAGTTTGCCTTGGACCAGAGTAATGGGAATACAGAAAATATAATGGGAATGTGAAATTACATACAGAATATGTCTCTGCGTGTGTGCACACACACACACACACACACACACACTCACACACACACAGGCAGCATTGATGAGAAAAGCAACTGGAATAATGGAAAAGCAAAAATGTATGTGCACAACACAAACCTCTTTACTCTCCTGCCCGAGCCTGTATTCTGTTTTGCTCTTTCTCTAACACAATGGAGAAACGAGAGAGCGCGAGGTGTGTGTGTGCGTTTGTGTGTGTGTGTGTGTGTGTAAATGTTAAATCCATAGCTAACCAGGCCAGTCTAATAGACTCTTATTCCTCTGATGCTTTATCAGCTCAATCACACAAACATTCAGGCCCAGAATAATGGCCTTTCTGTTTGCCGCCTCTTTTTGTGTGTGCGTTTGTGTGCACGTATATGTGTGTGTGTGTGTGTGTGTATATGCTTCTATCTCAGAGTTGTGCTGACTGCGTGCACTGCCTACAAATCTGACACAAAACCAGAGTCGCAGATTGTTGGGTTAATGCAGCCGTGGCATTCGCCTGTTTATTCATCAACCTGTCGGTCCAATAAAAATAGTTTAGCCTGTCCATGTAGGGATGAGGGGGGGTTAGGGGGGATGAGGGGTCATGAGGGGGGATGAGGGGTCATGAGGGGGGTGAGGGGGGATGAGGAGGGATGAGGGGGAACATCCCAACTCTGGATCTAACGCACAAACTCTACACAGCTCTGGAACGTTGACCACACAGCGGACCATGACTCTGACAGGTCAAAGTTCATGAATGAGAAAGGTCAGAGGCTGCTTTAATATTGTGGACCGTGACACAAATCCCACAGCTGCACACACACACACACACACTACAAATCTGACACAAAACCAGAGTCGCAGATTGTTGGGTTAATGCAGCCGTGGCATTCGCCTGTTTATTCATCAACCTGTCGGGCCAATAAAAATAGTTTAGCCTGTCCATGTAGGGATGGGGGGGGTGAGAGGTCATGAGGGGGGGTTAGGGGGGATGAGGAGGGATGAGGGGGGACATCCCAACTCTGCATCTAACGCACAAACTCTACACAGCTCTGGAACGTTGACCACACAGCGGACCATGACTCTGACAGGTCAAAGTTCATGAATGAGAAAGGTCAGAGGCTGCTTTAATATTGTGGACCGTGACACAAATCCCACAGCTGCACACACACACACACACACGACCAAAAAACAGATGCAGCAACACACCTAGAGGCGTCTTCCAGCTGAAGCTGAGAGGCTGGAACTGTCTCTCTGAAGAAATATGTTTCCACTCTTCTCCTGACTGACTTTGTCGACTGTGACAGACACTGACGGACAGATGGCTCAGCCAATCACCTGTCATGTTCTCTCTGAAAGTGCCTGCCCCTTCTCCAAACTGCTTCCAACCCCAGATGGTTGCGTGTAACAAACCATCTGGCACGCCAGGTTATCGTCCAACAATGTCTCTCTGTGTTCTTACACACTTATATGCACACACACACACACGCACACACACACATTGTGGCCATGTGTTGAACAAGCATGTCGTGGGTGAGGTAATTGATCATTTCTAGCAGCCACTAAAACCAGAAGGTATCAATCTATACACAAAAACTTTAAAGCAAACGCAGTCGTCTGACAAGAAGCCTCAGCTCAGACATTCTGACATCCACACACGCCCACGCCACCAGACGCCACCAGACGCCACCAGACGCCACCAGCACGGTGGAGTTTGGTACAGTCGGGTGGTCGGTCAGGTCAAAGCTGCATATTTCATTTTTCTGTCAAGAAAACAACAGACAAACAAACGTTAATATCTAATGATTATTAACTTAAGAAAGAAAAAATACTGATTTGAAAAATTCCGTCAAACCTGATTGTATTTTTTATTAATTGAATACAGTACTATTTATTTTATTATTCTATGACTCTGCACACATCATATCAATATGTGGAGACTGAGTTTCTGAGTTGTCTTAAAAAAGAGTTCCTTGCTTCTAAAAAACATCGTTAAGTTATTTAAAATGACTTGAATAACCATAACCTGATCACTGAGAGTCGTCACTGATTCAATGCGAATCAGTGACTCCATCGATTCCGTCGATTCTGACCTGACCGGACCAAAATCGGAAAACCAAAAACTCCTTCCTGCAGTGTAACTCAGAAAAAGAAAAAGACGCACACCAAACTCAGCCCAGTCTGAATGCCAGATGGAGCTGCGGGGCATCTGTCTTGCTTTACGGCTGTCTTTGAACTGCCTGTGTCAGACAGACATCTCCTGGAGAAGACAGGCTGCTCTCAGCGCGCTCACCGCGGGTAAACAGAGGTTTTGAACTGAAGTGATCTGAGCTGGAACCAAACAATAAGACCTCCAGGAGGCGACGGGGAAGGAGAAGCAAGGCAAACAAACAGGGGCCAGGCGTGGAGCTCGTGGTCAGCGGTGCTCTGCCACGGGATGAAAGAGGTGGAGGAGGGGGTGGGAGAACATGTTCAAGTAGGCACAGACGGAGAAGGAAGACTGACGCACAATGAGTCAGCCAGATAGAGAGTCAGTAAGAGAAAAACAAACCAAAGAAATATAGCAGAAGACGACAGCAGGGAGAGGGGAAGGAAGGAATGAGGAGGGGAAGGAGGAAGAGCTGGATGATCGGGGGTCCAAGGACTGAACGGAGAGAGGGAAGGAAAGAGCAGCAAGAGGACAAGGGATGAAGGATCAAATGAAGGAGGGGAGGGGGAGTGTCTGTGTGTGTGTCTGCATGTGTGTGTGTGCGTGTGTGTGTGTGTGTGTGTAGGGGGGCTCATTATTGACACCATGTGTTACCACAGGAAGCTCCTTGGGAAAATAAGTGGCCAGGAGAGATCAGAGAGACCAGTGAGAAGAATGAAGAAACTGAGGTCTTCTCCAAGTCTCTGCAGCTGCAGACAAAAGTGTGTGTGTGTGTGTGTGTGTGTGTGTGTGTGTGTGTGTGTGTGCAGCTGTATAACTCTATGTCAGATGTGCATTGTTTTTCTTTGCCACATCAAACCTACACTCACATCTGTCAGTGTCTTATACAAATATTAATAACGGACCGTTTGGATGCATGTTACGTGATCAGATATGAAAAAGTCTCAAATGCTCAACTTCACCAAACATCTCATGAACAAGTGAAAAATGTTTTGGAGAAGTGGGAGATCTTCTGGACACCAGTTTACACAGTGTCATAGTACGTGGTGAAATAATTCATAGAGCTCATGGAATTAAGTCAATTAATTAGTCAATCAATTGTGCAAATATCCGGCCAATCTACAAACCATTGAAATAACTTTATTCAAAGCAAAAACACTAAACATTTACAAACAACAACAATGAGCTTCATTAACAGTTGATTTCACTGACAGCATCCAATAACATTTCGGTATCAGGAATCAATATAGGGCTTATTTGTTTTGTGCACAAGTACACAACCTGCATTAACTCTCTCTCTCACACACACACACACACACACACACACAATTACCAATTTATCAACTGGTGCCCTGTTTCTTTGTGTCTAAGCCAGCAGTAGAATGGAGCTGGGCAGAGCAGCTATTGTGTCCCTGGTAGAATTAACTATTGATTTTCTCCTCAGCATTATCAATGCCGCTCTGACACCAAACGCTGCCAGGAAACACTCGCGCCCATGAGCGCACACACACCCATGCACAGACCCAGATTTTGTGCTTTGCAGGAAGCGGCACAGTCGCACAGGGAAAACGCACAAGTCAAATATTAGCATGCCATTGCCCTGCGTGCACCAACAAATACACAAACATTGATACGTGTGCATTGTAAAATGTGGAGTACAAGCTGAGCCAAATACTTTGTAGACAACAATGTCCCAGGAAACATGAGGTCGTATTTATGTACTATGTGTTTATGCAGTGTTTCTACAATCATTACAAAGAGGCATTTGTCTAAATTATTATTTAGATAATCATTAATAATTATTATTATTAAAGTAAACAAAGGGGGTCACAGGGGTCAAGTCACTTATCAACATCACCTTTGGTTTTTGCAGTGTAAGAAATGAGCGCGTCACCAGTGGCTGATTGTTCTTATATAGAAACAGAAATGCTCTCATCCATTTTATTTCTTTATTTTCTTATTATTTTCTATTTTATTACTTTCAAAATTCAAAAAAATGAACCGACCAAGGTTCAACACGTCTGAGTCACTGCAGCATCTCCCTGTATCACCATACCAAATTAGCACCTGGCTAATTTTAGCTCCCACAGGATTCAAATACACACACACCTGCTGAAGGTCATGTGATCTGGGTCTTTGACGTCCTTGATTAAATCCTCGCGGACTAAACCTTTAATTGAAAAAAAACAAAACGTAACAAACACGGCGTGACAATCGGCCACACGCGTATATACAAGCGCACAAAACACAAACTCATACATCAAATCTGACGAAATAAAATGACTCTTAACGTCTTTCATTTACTTCATTACACTAACCCTTTCTTCCTTCCTTCCTTCCTTCCTTCCTTGCCTCCTTCTCCAGGACACATTAATTACACTCTGTGAATTCGGTTCCCAGTCTCAGAAAAAGCCTGAGAGCTTTTCCTCAGGTGCATTTCATCAAATCCTCTCAGCTAAGCTCGGCTGCTTCCACATTAGCATAGCAGACTGAGATCACCATATTTTAGAAACATTATGACACGGCGATGAATTCGCCCCATAAAAATGTTGATTTCTCTGACGGCATTCACCGCGGCGCCTCTGGTGAGTTCACGTCACATCACAATCGCACTGCACGCCATTGAATTGGGGCTTCAGGATTTGGGATTGGATAAATCCGCATTAGCATAAACGTATAAACATATCTGTGGATGCTCTGAGGAGACGCCTGATCTCCAGATTAACAATTTTTCCCATTTTCAGCAAATAACCTCCAAGGGAGAAACTACCTCATAGGATCAGGCCACACCTTGGATAAAGTCCAAGAAGCATCAACAGGTAAATCAATCTTACCGCTGCTAATTTTTTTTTTTGTTTTTTTTTTAAAGATGCAGTATGTATGAGCTGTCTTCAGGACAGTGATTCTGAATAATTCACATGGATTTGTTTTAGAAACGATGATTTCTCAGATGGATCACAACCCGTGTCTGGATTCACCGCACACCCTCGTCTCCGGTGAGTTCACTTCACTCCCATTCATGGAAATCTGCCTGGAATCATTTGCGTTTATGCACTCCAACTCCGACAACTCCGTCAACTCTTCTGGCAACTTTTCCTCCAGATTCCTCCAGTTTCCTCCAGTGGCTCCGGCACGTTTCTGATGTTTTTTCTACCTTTTATCGATATAGTTGTTATAAATTTATTTGTTTGCTTCTGATTTTACTGGCTATTTGTTGACTAATACCGACAACAACAAAAAAACAATATAAACACAATGTAGGATTGAAACTATGGATTAATAACTATCAGTTAAGCTACTGTTTATATTTTTTATAATGAAAACTGTCCATCACGAGTGACGAGCCCCGTGGTCTTCTTCGACTAACGGTTCAATAAAACTCGGAGACGCAGCAAATCCTCACATTTCGAGGCTTTAATCGTCACGTGTTCGTCTGCGTTCGCTTTGACTTCCTGTCAAACTGTCAACACAGAGAGACAACAGGAGAGGCTCTCATGGGAGCCCAGCAAAGCTGGAGAAAATAGTTTTAATGTGGCAATTTCCCATTTCCAAGATTAGGAAGATGGTGGAAATAAATAGATTCCCTGTGGCTTTTAAAAAAAAAAGATTCACTTTATCAACACTGCCACTTCCTGCTGATTGACCAATCAATCGCGTTATTCATCAGCTCTCCACTCCGAGCTGCTCAGACGTCTGCAGGATTCACTGCAGACGTCTGCCCACCTCTCCTCCATAGCTGCAGGAATATTTGTACCATCGCCAACAAGTGTCTTTCATCTCCAAATAAAAATCTCTTTATCCTCAAACCACAGGGAAAAAAAAGAGACAGAGACTGTTTTTGATTTCCATTCAGCTTTGTCGCCGTCGTTTACGTCGTTTACGCTTCCATCGACCCCCCCCCCATCTCCGTCTCAGCCCCCCTCCACCTGTTCTCTTTCTGATGATCCCCTGATGTCTCTCTGCGCTCGCTC